>JBCAUA010624483.1:0-15969 GCA_038406235.1 Peronia verruculata
TGTGTTATTTGTTTTTCTTAAATTATTTTATTAGTTACCGGTCTGACAGTTATATTGTAATTTTATAAAATGAACGAGAGCATAATTATCATTGTAGATGCAAAAACATGACACCTCTTGTAATTTTGGCAATAACAAAGCAAAAACTTATATAAGCAGACAAATAAAGCGAAAGACAAAGGAAACTAACAAACAGGCAGATGGACAGACAGGTAGATGGTCAAGTGAGCAAAAACGGACAGAAAGAGAAAGACACACACTATTTCCGGGAAAGCAGAAACTAAGGAGACAATCTCTAATTCACTGATCCTGAGTTATGCTGTTGAATAATTACTGTGTTAATGGTGATCAGGGACGAAAAAATGAGGGAGGGGGCGGAATTAAAAACAGATTGGTGGCAACATGCATGAGCCAAGGGACGGATCTCACTGGGAGCTCATAGCCAGAAAACCTGGGGCTTGGGTGGGGATTATACAGGAGCGAAATGGAGGTCGAATGTCATTACTCACAGCCTTATAACAGAATGAATGATTTAGCTCATGAGAGTCGATGAACGGACTATAGGGTGGTACTTGGTCGTGATGTGAAAAGAGAAAACGCAAATGAAATCCATCTTGGGACATTTGAATACCTTTCAAATCTAATTCTTCTAAGAATCAGAGGTTACCCACGCTCAACGCGTAACAACCCAAAGGTCTATTTCCTTGACCATTCACAATCATAAGGATACGTTTGAACTGCCGACCTAGAATCACGTGGTAATTTCTGAATTCCATCTGAGACATAATTATTCAGGCCATTTTCAAATCTAAAGAGTATTTATGTGAAATCTGTGATTAATATCTTAAACTGAAAAACTAATGTTTCTGAGTGTCCCTTACTTTCTCCTCTGAGCTAGGTGACCTGACTGGTTAGGAGGTCAAGTTGGATAGAGTCATGACACGGTGGGAAAGGTCGGGAGGTAAGACTAATGAAGATGTAGTACTGAACTGCACATAAATGACAGTTAGGTAGAGATGATAAAATAGCCGGCCAAAATTTTGAGGTTGGTGTGAACTAAGCCCAAAGAGTAATTTTAAAAGATTGACGAGTAAAGGAGTCAACCTTCCTCTTTGCAACATTTCCCACGACGGCATTGTAAAAAGACAAGTAGAGACTAAAACTGGAAAACGGAAGATCTTTCGCTAACAGTCAGACTTGACCTCCAACTTGACCTCCTAACCTATTGCACTGGCAGTCTTCAGTATAAAGACTTCAGACGGAGGGCCTGTGCCCAAAACACTGATCGCCCTTGGGATAGTAACTTCGAGAATCGAACAGTAGATTTATTATATAGGCTAGTCACTGGTTGCATGTGTAGGTAACAAGAAAAGCAACAGTAACATTAGGTTTGCCGTTCCTCATGATGACCCCCCCCCCACCCCCTCCCCCCTCTCACTTTCTTTCCCAACAAAAGCTCAAGATGCTTACCTGACTCAGGTAACACGAGACGTCCTCCTGTGTGATTGAAGGTACTCCAGGTGACAGCTTCCGTATCCACGTTGCCTGGCAACTGGACCGATATGACAGACTGCCTGCTGTCCTGCAGGCTGTCGCACTGCGAAAGGGGTCGGCTCTCACACGAGGAGGAGGGCGGGGGTGGCGGCAGGCCGCTCTTATTGTCTTTCATGGGCATCTTCTCTACCGAACTGTTCAAATTGTGGTTGATGGTGGGCTCCACCATAACCGTTTTGTTCATGGGCACTTGACCCATATTGCCGGAGTGTCTCTGAGGGATGCCGGCCGGTACACCTCCCACAGCGCCGCCTTTATCCGGGAAAAACTGCTGGGTAGGTGTCGAAGAGTAGGGCGAGGGTCCAACTGAAGTGTAGGACTGCGGGCTTTGAGGTGGGTACTGAGGTTGGCTGATTGGTGAGTATGGACGTCCAGCGGGGATATATTGAGTCTCGGGGACACTGTACTGACCTGGTTCCATCACGGCCTGGGGGTAGATGTTGGGTAGTTCAGGAACGCTGTAAGAAGGGGAACTGTCGTGCAGAAACGGGGAATCAGCGCCGCCCCCTCCCCCGACGTAGGAGGGAATCTTGTCCATGGAGCTGATGTTGTTGTTGGGCGAGTCGTTGGAGCCTTGGCTGTGGTTGTAGGTCTGGTTGTTGTGGTTGTGGGGGTGGTGGTTGTTGTGTTGTACAGTGACGACCACTGTCTGGGTCAGATCAGGCTGGACAGACATCATATCTGAAACACACAATAAAATCATTCAACAATCTGCCTTCTAGTCTTTCCTTCTCCCTTTTCTTTAAGCATAGGGAGGACCTTTAACATAGTGATAACGTTATCTTATAGCCATGTTTAACTTCAAAAGTCCACAATGAAACTATGCAGTCAAGACGTATATTCCAAAAATTCATCCCCAAAGTGTACAAATATAACATTTCAAAAAATGATTTCATAAGGCATGTTCAAATTCTACAATCACACAAGAAAAAAGTACGCTTCAGATGTGTAAAATTAATTTCTATAAATGTGTATAGATTCATATAAATATATATTTGAATTTGAATAATAAGACTTTTTTTTTTTTTTTTATTCAGTCGCTCTTGTATCGTCAACTTATTCTCCGCTTGCATAAGAGTAACAGAATAATACTATGCTTTTCTGGAATGTTCAATGTAAGAGTTACTACGAGAGAGGTGAATGCGGAACTAATAGTCTAATACTTATTGGTTCAATGATTTTTTCCCAGTTAACGTATTCAATTTTGGGTCTGAAGAAAGAATTATTTCCGTGCCCATTTTACATTTCAGTGATGAAGTACACTGAAGTTTTCGTATGTGTTTTGGAAAATTTCATCGGGCCAATGTGATTTATATTGTTTTGCACTTTCTAGATTGAAGTCTATCTTTCCCTAGCACTCGGCTCCCTAACTGCTCGGTGCTACTTCAAGAAAGTTATTTTTAGGGCAGTTAAAGAGCTAGAGAGAGGCTGACGCGGAGAAAATGTTCAATAAAGAACGATCTCAACCTTGCAAAGAAAAGTAAACAGAGCACATTATTGCGATCACTTAGTTTAATACGCTCGGTCGAGCTGCATGTCGACCTCTTTATGTGCTCAGCTTTAAGAGCGCACGGAAGATACAAAACCTGTTTTCATTTGGCAATGGAATGTGATCTATGAGCGTTTACAGCAGGGCAGGATAACTGAGCAGTACATATGGAACGGCTGATCTGGGCATCAGTATAGATACATATATGCATGTAGATAGACAAATGGCATTTATATAGCGCTTATTCCTGTATGGCAGAATGATGCTCTTAGCGTTCTACGATTTACTACCACCCAAACAGACGAAACGGAGACTCAAGTGCCGTACGTTCTCAGAGGTATGTAAGCTGCTACATGACGTCATTAGGCGCTCAAATCCTTATCACTTTAACATTTTCTGTACCCATTTTAACCTGTCAAGTCAGTAAATACTTATAAATAGAGTGTCCATTCCCAGGACAAAACTTCGGGGCCCATTAGAATTCGAACACAAGAATGAGTATTCCAAAATCTGGCCGTCTAACCACTAAGCCATAGACAACATAGAATATATTTTGCTTGTCGGTGGTATCTATTTACCAGAATTCATTGCACAATTGTCGACTTGTTCTTACATTTATTCACTTTCTTTCTCCTTTCCTCAGTCTCTCCCTCTTCGAAGCAAAGTGCATTTTCTGTTTTACATTGTATAATGGCAACTACTGAATTTGTCTGTCAAATCCAATTATGCTCTGGGCCAAAAGAAAAATCCACGAAAGTTCAATACGTTTTTTGTTGGTCTTTATTGGATTACAGGGGTAGGGATACGGGTTCAACAACACTCCATATCGTGTTACATGCGGGCAAGAGAACTTGACTTTTTTTAGAGAGAGAGAGAGAGAGAGAGAGAGAGACGAGCAGAAAGATAGACTGACAGGCAGACGGACTGACCGATAGACACACAGCAGGCAGAGAGCCATACAGAGTGACATGCAGACAGACTGGTAGGCGGCAGACAGGCACACAGAGACAGGCAGGCAGACAGAAAAACAGGCAGACAGCTAGCAGGTAGACAGACGAAAAACAGACAAAGAGATACACGGTCGTCAAGTTGGCACATAGAAAGGTCGGCAGACAAACAAGACAGACAGAAACACAGACAAACAGATGACTGGAGAAAGAAGAGAAAAAAATATGCCCTCCTCTCCATTATCTTGCTCTCCTCTGTACATGTGCTTTGTTGTTTGTTGCAGGCAGGATAGGATAAAAGGAAGCTGTTTACAGTGGAAACCTATTGAAGATCTGACGGTGCATCAGTAAGGAGTTACAGATAAAAACAAGAATGCACTGAATCCTCTTCTCTTCAACCAAAATCCCAAAATAAATGCAATCCTTGTCGCTGTGACCTAGCACTTGGCTTTCTCTCTTTCTTTTCTTGCCTTTTGTCTTTCTCTTTTTTCATTTTCTCTCTACCCACTTCTCTCCCCCGCCACCTCCTCCTGCTCTCACAATATCTGAAGCCAGCCTGTCTCTTATTTTTTCTTTAGCCATGCGACCGATCCTTCCTTCCTTCCTTCCTTCCTTCCTTCCTTCCTTCCTTCCTTCCTTCCTTCCTTCCTTCCTTCCTTCCATCCATCCATCCGTCCATCCATCCATCCGCCCGTCCGTTTGTCCATCCACCAGATTATATCTGCCTGAGTGCCCGTCTGATCATCCGTCCATCCATCTATCTGTTTGTCTGTTGTCTGTCCGTCTATCTGTCCTCTGTCTGCCTATCTGGCTGTATCATACAAAAAGGCAACCAACGTATTCTATATATTAAATTTGCTTTGTACTCAGGCTCTAACAAATTGACTGATTATGTGCAGAGATCACAGTAATACAAAAGCAAACTACCCAGTCCCAGTATTGACCAACTGGTGCTCCAAATGCTGGACATCGTTTTATACACCAAGACCAGCAGGCATGAAGACCCCAGGACAGTTCCCTACACGGCTGTCCGGCAAACAAAGACCAGGAGAATGATTAGTTAGCGCTTCGTTACCCAGGGCCGTAGCAAGCTCTGATGACGGGCGGATAAACAGCGGGACAGGTCCCAACATACTTTGACAAAAATGCCTTTTTGCTTGCAAAATTTCTGATTCCAGGAAATCGCCGACGGAATCGTTCTGATTCTTCCGGTGACCAGAGGCGTGGCCATGTGGAGGCCGAAATCTAAACCAATAACAATGACGCAAATGTTTTTGTTTTATTTTTCAATATAAAATCCATGGAAAATTACCCCCATCTTTCTTCTTGCGCTCTTTTGATGTTGGTTTCGAAACAACCGGCTGTACCATACTGACCTGGGCTGTATTTATTGTTGGCAAAGAAGTGGGCTTCTGAATATAATAATTATAACAATAAAATGACAACAAAAATGCTTCTCATCAAGTGATAAAGTACACTGTTTAATGAAAAGTACACTGTTAATGAAAAGCAGCGTTCACTGGCACGATTGATCACTGCCAAATTCAGAACGCATTCAGTAGATTTGCAGAACGGCCGGGATAACCACCAGGAGATTGAAAGACGTATGTTGTAGAACATAAAACCATTAGATTTTTCAATCTCTTTTCATTATAACAGAATCACAATTGCCGACTCTTAAAAAAAACGGGGGAAGATACAGCGAGTTGAAGGGGGTTATGGTATCTTCGAAAGCGCCAGGCTGTACGACATCGGTAGAGTTCAAGGATAGGTGAAGGTAAAAGAAGAGCACAATGTAGTTGATAAATTTGCAAATGATGCTGACGATTGCCTTGCAGCATTGTGGGCGTTATTAATATATTTGAACTGGCACAGGAAATAATTAAGCCGTGACGAAACAGGCGTTTTGTCAAAGAAAGTAACTCCCCATCGGGCGACAGAGCCGCAAATAATCCAGTCCAGATCAAGGATATTTCACACAGAAGCGAAACAACGCAAATCGACAGGGCAGCGCCGAAGACAAATCATCCTAGCAGTATGAAGACAGAAAGAAAGAGAGAGAGAGAAAGAAAATCTCTACAACTCTACAACAAAACGAACCCCGGGAAATATGGAGACAGAGCATTGTCTTAAGCAGGCACTTCTTCCCTGCAGAGAGTTATCTAAATAGCAAACTCAAATGACAAGGGCTTTGCTTGTGTCTTTACTGTCCGAAGACAAAGAAACCGAGGGGGAAAAATGGGTTTCCTTGTTCCAGTTTTATTGACACATATTTCACTCAAATTCCTTCATTTCATCTCCAGAGTTACGGCTTTTCCCTGGACGCGGTGCTGTGACTCACAATGGCCAGACAATTTTCTCCCTCGGCCAAATTTTCACAAAAACAACACATATCTCAAAATCTATCGCCTCTTTCAGCCTGCTATCGGGGGAGATAGGAATCGATTCAAAGAAATCGCCGAGAAGGCCATGACCACTTTGGGGGGGCGATATGCAGGAGACGTATGAGTTCACCGTGACATACGAAAACGTATTGTCCATATTTTTCATTTATTTTTTTTCTCATTTTCTTAACAGAGAATCAAGACATTCTAATGATTTTTTTGTCGTCATTGATATGCTTGGAACAAGTGAGAGACTGATTCTAACATCTGTAAAACAGTGAAAGAAATAAAATAGATGACAGATTCTAAATGATTCACCAAGGAGTCAGGAAAATGGACTTATCCATGTATTATTATCATGTATATCATCCATGTATCAACAGTGGTTGATATTGTTAGACTGATAAGGATTTGAGCGCCTAACAGGCAGCCGGCTTGTTTGCTTCCCAGGAAGCTGAGAACGTTCATGAGTGTCTTCTTTGGGTCTGTTGGGGTAATAGTAGATTGTAAAGCGCTTAGAGCCTGTAATTACAGGGATAGGCGCTATATAAATACTCTCTATTATTATTATATACGTGAGTATCTGAATATTTGATGAACTATATCTCGAGTCTTTGGAATTCAAAATATTATTTAAAAAATTATGAAATTCAGATTCCACTGAAAATAGAATGGTGTCACTTGATACCTGTTACATGAAACTGGAATAGAACGGTAACATACCTGTAAAAAATATTCAGGACAAACTTTCTGTTACCTACAAGAAAGCTGTGTCACCGACTTTCTCTTTCATTCCCCAAAGTTTAATGCAATTATTCCGACACATTTCCTGATCGATTATTCCGAGGACAAAACTCCTCTACGACGCTGGAAAGTAACAAATGGATGGATGGCACCAGCAATTTCCCTGCGCATTTTTCACCACCGATTTCACTAATGTTTGCACCCCCTTGCATAATGACTAATGACCCTCGTCTCCTGGAGCTCGTATTTCCATCTTTTATTTCTCTCCATTTTCCTTCCATCCCTTTCTCCCTTTTTTCTTTTGAATTTTCTATTTCTTTTTCTGTTTGAGTAAGCCAGACGCTCGGAGAATTTAATCTTGATTAATCTAAGAACAATGAAATTAAACAATGCGGCCCCCTCTCGATTCATGGCCTTGTAATCTTTACCCCGAGTCTCCCTAAAGATCTGGAATGGGGGGAAAACTCGCCTTCGGTTTCGTCCCAGGGAAGAGTTAACGGCCACTGAGAGGGCGGGAGAGACAATGAACAGGACAGATGAGCGGGGTTTCACTTTCCTCCACTTCTAATCTCTCGTCCCGCACCTCAAATTGTAACAATAACAATAAAAAATGTCCTGCGGAAGAAACCTGTCATTGTTTGGGTCCCATTTCTACGGCCGTCAATCCTTTCACTAATGCATCTTCTTCATTTAGGGCCTTTCTTACTTTTTTTTTTTTTTTCTTTTCTTTTTCTCTCTTTTTTTTTTTTTAACCGTTTGTGTTTTTCTTTTGTCTCTCTTTCTCTGTTTTATTCCGTCAGTTTATTTTATTTTTTATTGAATATTCGCTCCATATTTTTTTCTCTCACTTTCTGTCTCTTTTGGATTCATTCATTCATTTGCTAGTTCCTCCATCCGTCCGTCCGGCATTCATTCATTCATTCATTCATTCATTCATTCATTCATGTCAATCAGTCATTCATTCATTCCATCCTTCATATTCTCTCCTATCTCCGCTTTTTTTCGTCTCTTTCTTTCTTTAATCTTCTGTCTTTCTGCAGACTGTCTTTGTTCTCAACTCTCCATATCGCTTTTCTTCTATCTCTCTTACTCCCCTCCCCCCCCCCCCCCCTTTTTTTTCACTCTCATTCTTTGCGGGACCAATACCCGTCATAACCGTCCCCGTGCGCACTTGTTTTGCAGTGGTTAGGATTAAAGACCAGATTACGATAGTCCTTGCTCCCCGCTCTTGTCCAAGGTCTTTAAGTTTTCCTCTTAGCCTGTGATACAAAGTACACTCAATCAGAAGCTTTACCTAGGCCTACAGATATAAGAAAAATAATGATAAAATACAGTACAGACATTGGACGGTCAAATAATCCACTTTTTCTGGTCACTGGAGCTGATATGATTGTTGATGTTCATAACGATGATGACGATGATAATGCTAATGTTGTTGTTGTCACTGCTCTTGTTATTGCTGTTGTTGTTATTGTTCTTAAGAATATTGTTGTTGTTGTTCGTGTTTTTTATTTTACTATTATTATTATTATTATTTACTTTGTTGCTTTTGGTGACCGATTATAGGAAGCTATACGACCAACCGTTTTCTAATGCGCGTAACAAAACTGACAATGCTGACATAATACTGGTGCTGGTTTTTTCTACGCCATTCAACCTCCTCTGGTGTGCTTATATCTCGGCGAATGCTGATATGATAAATCCGCATCGTATTCTTTTATATCTCGTACGGCTTCCGCAAAACAATTATCATAACATTTTCGTTTCGCATCAGAGGTTGAAACCCTTTTGGTTTCTTAGAGAGAGTGTGCCACTGAAAAAAATTCTTGCTCTACTTCTCGTTTTTCATTGTTGTTCTAACCTTGTACGATTTCCGTTCGTTTTTCTTTTCTACTCGGCCTTGTATTTTCCTCTCCTTATAAAACAAAATAAACTCTGAAAAACGTGAAACATTAGCCTTTACTAATCTCACTGTTCCAGATTCCGCTCTACTCCACCCAACTGTTTATACTTGGCCCTCTACCTCGAACAGTCGCACCCGAGTCCAATGCCCTTTCTGTTTCAATTCTCACCAAATTTCATTGCTTTTCTATGTTTTTATTCTCCGTGTGTGTATACTGATTTGTGTGTATGTGTGAATGTGTGGTATGTGTGTTTGCGAGTATGTATGTATATCTGTGTGTCCGTAAGAGACAGAATGGCCAAAAACGAGAGAGAGAGAGAGAGAGAGAGAGAGAAGGGTGGAGAGGGGGAGAAAGAGAGACAGATTGTGTGTGAACATGTGCGGATAAGAGAAAAAGAGAAGGGAGACGAAGAAAAGGAAGTGTGTGTGGGGGGGGGGGGTAGATTGTATGTGTATTTGTGTGTGTGTGTGTGTGAGAGAGAGAGAGAGAGAAAGAGAAAGAGAGAGTGAGTGAGAGCAACAGAGACCTAGAGAAAGGGAGAGAGAGGGAGAGAGAGAGAGAGAGAGAGAGTGAGAAAGAGAGAAAGAGAAAGAGAGAGAAAGAGAAAGAGAGAGAGAGCAACAGAGACCTAGAGAAAGGGAGAGAGAGCGCGCGCGCGAGAGAGAGAGAGAGAGAGAGGTGTTTGTGTGTGTGATGGATGAGAGGAACATTAATCTGTCTGTGACATGGCCAAAGGTCCGCTCTAATCAAATGGACTCACATCTGGACATTGTTCCCTATTAACGGCCCCCTTCTCTAGCCCTCCCCCCTCTCTTTCCCCTTCCCCCTTCCCACTAACAGGCTGGATACGCTGTCGTCAATTTCCTCTATTTTCTCACTGGCTCTAGCCTGGCCTGTTCTCTATGTCATTCTCTTTTTTTTTTTTTCTCGGTGTAATTTTAGCACTGCCTTTCCTCTATCTTTCTTTCCATTTTATTTTCTCCCTCTCCCCCTCTCTTTCTCTTTTCTATCTCCCTGTATTTCTCTCTCTCTCTTTCTCTCTCTCTCTCTCTCTCCCTCTCTATCTTCTCTTGCTGTGAAATTACCTCCCACTTAGTTGCTTTTCAGCGTCTATTATCGCCCTTGTTATTTCTAATCGTCTTTACACGTTCTTTGTTTAGTTTAGTTTAGTCAATCTTTCTCTTGTTGCATTATTCAACGGTTGCTAATTTCAATTCTCTCTCTCTCTCTCTCGCTCCTCCTTGCTTTCGTCTCTCCTTTGTTTTGTTTAGTTTGTGTGCTCACTGCTGTGCAAAATCCTATTTTTGTCCACAAAGACAACAGAACATTTATAACTGTTTAAAGATAATGTTTATCCATCCTAATGAGCCTTATAAACCGAATGTAAAACACTTTTCCAGTGTATTACAATCATTTAAAGACGAGACAAAGATTAGAATGAGCGAAACACGATCCCGTTTTCCCTTCTCCTTTTACCAAGTTTAACATTTATGCTTACATCAATATGAAGGGTCCACGAAAAGAACGGATATAATGCAATTTTGTAAATTACTTTTTGGGTAAAAGTTGTTTATTCATCCCTCTAACTCCAACCCCCCTTTTCCTGTAAGAGCATTAAAAAAAAAAAAATCATTAAACCGAAGATAAGCAGGCTATAGCAGCTTTAATAAGTTATTAGAAGTTACTTGGAACTGTAAGTCATCAACCTTCAGAATTTGGATGTCTCTTGTCTACAGTTCATGACTATGCCTGCTCTTCCAGAGGACGCCTCACACACTGTGACAATACGATTATGACAATAGAACAATAACTTACCAAAAACAACAACAGAACAACAAAACAGCAACATCTCGAAACTGCACTGCCGATTTCTCGAGTGTAAAACAAATAAAAGGAAAGAGGTTCCCATGCACTCAGCAGTACGGTATTAGGCCTACGCACGGGTGGTCCCTGCCCCATTGTCTTCAACTCCAGCGGGCGTGTCTCAGAACAGGCCGGGCTATACAAAACCCAGGCTTTTGTCACTGTGTAAAACATGCACCTCCAACTGTAACCGGGCTCACACACAAGCACATGCATGCAAGAGACAAAGTATTTCACCATACTCCAGACCCAGAAAACGATTCTCAGTCCCACTCAGTCATAATTAGAAATCCTCACGCCCTCGAGATGATTTTTCTTTTTTTGGAGCTAAAAAATCTGCTGTCTGGAGGGGCAGACATGCATTCGCACTTACAGTTTTGATTTGAATTTGAAATTGCGACAAGCAAGGACGGGAGGAAAGACGATCTTAGGAAGCAACTCGGGGATCTTTTAACACCCTGGGTAAAAAACAGCGCGGCGATTTCTTCACCAGATACAACACTGGGCTATGAAAGGGGCAGCAGCTGGAGACAAAAACGTTTCCTGGCCTTGTGGACTGCAGTCCCCATCCCTGTGACTTCCCAACTCCTTAACACCACCAGGCAGAGAGAGGACTGTTATTTTCCTATGCACTTTAACAAAAAGCATTTTTTCCTCAAACTGTCTGCTTTTGAAAAAAGAATTACACTTAAGTTTTGCCATCTGAACAAAATGCAGCTTATAGCGAATGGGGTAATGCAATAGATATCTTAAAGTTGCGTGATAATAACTGATATTTGAACAGGTGAGGAAAGAATTAAATTGCGGACAAATAGGCGATTTGTCGAAATGTGTATGTCACAGTATTGGCTAGCAGCGGCAGGATGTTCAGAACTACTTACAAGAATTGTTTGTAAGGGCTGGGCTAAATTATCAGGGACATGTCCCGGTAGAATCGACCTCGGTTGTTAGGACTAACATCAACATTCCCAGATCGTAAAGTTTTCCCGAAGATTTCGATAGGCCGATGAATTAACGGTCGTGGTTCTTCCCCGATGGGACAAACCAGGCAAGGGGCGAGAACTCATGGTGACGAAATCCAGAACTGCGGGCGCAGATCTGGCGTGACATTTCCCGCTCCTGCAGGCCAGGAAGGGGACATAACTGAAGCCTTCTCTTTGTCTCCCTTACAAGACATGCGCTCCCAAATGGAGCCAGTGAAAGATGAGAAATAATGAGATAAAAATAACGTTGAATAATTAAAAACGACACACCCCACCCGTACACATGCATGCACACACACATACACACACACTCCCCTACCCTCCCTTCCCGCTCTCCATCACATCCCCACACAGTAGTATGAATAAAACAGTGGCCCCTGACTGAGTTCCTCTGATGTCATGCAGAACTGCCCCTGTGACGTGCACTTGCACATCCTGACAAGAGGAAACAATACTGAGCATGTAACCAACTTGGGGGTTACATCTGCAATTCTTGGCCTTCTCAAGCCTGTATACTGAGAAAACAATCGGCCAGGGAGCCAACAGCCAACAGGGCGTACAGGAAGGTACAAAGAATGCAGTGGATGACATTTTTAGCCTAAACGACGTACCCTCCACATAGAGCGAGGGCCGTGACGCGCCCGTAAAAGGTCTCCGAAGTAACGAGTCCGCGAGCTCGAGGTGGTTACTTTCCCAGACTTTCTGAGGGTTTGGGGAATGGTTTGTGAGTGAACAACTAAACATCCGCTCTCCCAGCTCTGGGGGCAACAGCTAAAGTTTCAAAGTTTCAAAAGAAACTCATAAAATTTTATGGAGCAGTTGTGTTCAGTCATCTGCAGGGTTCTAGCCTCGGCACCCGTCTTTCTCAGTCCTATTTCTCGGTCCTGCAGTAACGTTCCTGACACCCTACTGGCGATAAACATCGGTGTTAAGTTAGCTTTTATTCCAAACATACAGTCCACTATGATATAAAAATGGCATTTAAACGATGATGGTTTTCGGGCGTGGCACCGTGGCACGACTGCAGCGATGCAAGGACAGCATTTCCTCAGGGGAGTTTGTGAGAAATATCAGCTTTGAATGGCAAAGGTTTCCTTAAGTCTCAAGAGCCCAGGCGATCGCCGCTAGAACAAAATGATAGCATAATATAGTAATTTTCCTTCAAGTCAACGTGGGACTTACAATGAACGCATAGTGTTCGTTGTCACGCGTCTATAATTATTTCTTCATACTATAAGATGTGTGCGGTGTCCTTACTAGCTTAGCGTTTAAAAGCTTTCCCCCTCTCGCTCTTTCTCTGTCTCCACCTCTGTCTCTATTATATATATTAATATGTATAATACATTTCATATTGGCCTTAAATGCGAAGAAATCACAGCTTTTCTAAAGCTCGTTCTAGCATGTGACTCATACAGCGATGTGCTTATAAAACTCTTTCAAACCAACCTCTCTTGGAGATACAATCATTTAAGAATGTAAATTTACGACCACCCATAGGTAAAAAATAATGATAGACTGCTGCAATGAAAATACAGTTTCCCTCCATTTTTTTTTTTTTTTTCACGGCAAATCACTGTCAGAAACGACGAACATATACTCATTTTAAATTGTATTTTCAGGGGCTAAAAAAATCTCATGGGCTGCCCCAAAAGCAGATCACTCGCAAATGTTAACATGGAGGGAAATTTAATGACACCACTTAAAGTGCTTAATTTAGTGTTGGAATGACTCAGTGTTCTCTTAGTGAAACCGTGTAAACAAACTTGAAAAAAAAAAAAAACTGAAAACTTTTCTTCCTTACCTGATGAAACGTTAGGACTAATTGTCTAGAGCATGAAAGGCCAAAATTTTGTGGGGTTCCCATTTGCAGAAACACGTTGCCCGTGGTAAAACAAATAGGGCACGACTCGTTCCTTACCTAATTAAGGTTGAAAAGATTGTTTTCCATAGTGGAATCTGTTTCTTGGTATTAATGAAAACGCTGCCGTGCGTTCGTTCTCATGCAATTTCAAAGACCAGTATATAGATAATAATAACAAACAATTGACATGAAAGCAAAAAATCTCATCAGCTAGAAAGAATACATAATATATAAATTCACAACTATCTCAGTTATTCACGAATTCAAGAAGAAATAAAGCTTCTATGAAGTACATGTACTTCTGTGTCGACTGGTGCCAAAACCATTTATATTTGGTAGACTTAAATAAACAGCAATTTCACAAGGAAAACAATTGCTCTCTGTTTGTGTCTCCTTAGACAAAGTTACTCCTAATAACTTTGACATTCTACAGGCGACTTTCCGTCGACTTGCACTAGACTTGTGGCCCCGATGGTAAGGGCCAGGCAGTGAACACCAAGAATATCCCAGACAAACACCAGTCATAACCACTGGTCGTCCTAAGTTGTTCCTGAATCACGCGCCGCCGGATATGAAGTAATTTGTCAACTGTCATTGCGAAGGAATGAATAATAATCTTTTCTGCATTAAAGTTTTTTTTTTTTTCCTCACAATGAAACAATTATGCATGACACGAAGACTTCAAGTCACATACAATAATCTATTATATGTCATTATCTCAAGTATAATGAACTCACGTGCCGTCTGAATGGCTTGTATAATTTGATAAAGGACTTGGCGTACTCACTCACTCACTCACTCATTTATTCATTCATTCCTAATTGATCCATTTACTAAGTCATCTATTAACCTGCTGACTTGTTTATCTTATTTATTTATATTATTTGTTTACTCATTATTTACTGTAAAGAAGTAGTCACTATTCCGGATGCAGCTTGGATGAGCTCAGATTCCTCACTTCGATCTACTACTTTTTCTCTTCCATCTTGAGATACACCACAGAAGAGAGGAGAAATCACGTCAAAGCAGAACCATTATGCCCTTAACTCATATCTTAGCAATGACTGACGAGTAAAGAATTATCTGGGACTATCAGCTCAGCAGATGACGGGCCAGCTATTTGTTAGGTTCACGCGGCAGCCTCCACTAGTCCCCACCCCAAACGTAATAATGTCAGATCACGAGTGGAGGCAGATGGTCCAGGGATTGGATATCAACAAACAAAACTGTTTTATCGTTCCAAGTAAATGAAACATCCAGCATTTTTATCATTTGCATCGGGCACACTGATGTGTTGTCGATAGTACTGTATAAAGACAAAAGATTAAAAAAAAATAATAATAATAATAATAACAATAAAAAGGAAAGAAAAAGAAAGAAAGAACAGAAAAAAGGAAAAAAATCTTACCTCCGTTTTTCTGCTTCTTTTCATCCTCTGTCAATGACTGGGTGGCATCTGAAATGCAAGCAAAATGATAAAGATAAAATATTTTATTTTGACCGTGCCGCCATAAGTTTATAATAAACAAATGTCATAATAATTGCTTAATATTTACATATAAATAACTGTTGGCATTTGTTATTAATGTGAAAGGTGAAAGAAATTGTTCACTCTTTAAGTGTATATTATTTGATAAGAATGAAATGGATAAACTGGGAACCCTCTTTGCTTCTTCGGTACGATTACAAGCAGTGCTCTCTCTCTTCTAGCATAGCTTTATAGTACACAGGCTTTCTGTGGAATCCAGCAACATCTACATTGACACCAGACACATTTTCATGAATAAATAGACGCATTTTCATCGTGGATAACACTCACGACAAATTTTAACCTGAGCATAAAACAATAGAAACTGCAACAGCAACAACCCAACAATGACAACATTGGTGTAATAAAAAATAACAATAGTAACAGCAAAGACAATAATAATAACAACCATAAGACGTCAATATGAAAAAACTTGATAGGATCTTTAAAGAAAGATTCGATCACATGTAAGTAAAGCTACAGTCGGCACTGTAAATTTCACAATTTTAAGGATGAAAGGTGTGGGTTAATTATTTTCTCGCTCCATTGGAAAGGCGATTTCTTGCGACTTAATCGCTTGTGAAAAAAAAACAAAAAAACCAAAGGTACATGGCTGATCCTTCTGATTTTCTCTTGACTTAACAACAACAACAACAACAACAACAACAACAACAACAACAACAACAACAACAACAACAACAACAACAACAAC
>JBCAUA010624593.1:0-15969 GCA_038406235.1 Peronia verruculata
TAACACACAATTTTCCTCAGCCCACCCATCTGTAAAACGGGTACCTGATGTATATCGGGGAAAGTACAGTGGCGCTGAACTGCGGCGACACCGTCTGAAGTGGCCAAGGCAATTTCCCCTCTTGGGGGTCAAGGGGTGGTACTTTTACTTTGACTTTTTAAAAACTTTTTTTTAAAAATCCCATTTTTAAAACTTTTTTTTTAATCCCACCCCTCTGTTCAGTTTCGTTCCACAGTTCCCCGCTTCCTCAGTTCAAATACTTTCTTCATCTTGAACTATGTGAATGTGTGTATGTCTTGCATGTAGTTCTAGTTGTGTCCCATCAACTGGGAATAGAATTCCCTTTGGAGAGCTAATTAGTTTCTCTTGTCTGCTTTTCTCCTCTTCTCTTATCATATTACTATACTGGCCTCTCCTTCCTTTCTCTCCCCTATCTTCTCTTATTTTCTCTTCTCTTTTCTTATTTTCTCTATCATGTCTTCACTTCTCTTATTTTGTCTAGTCTTCTTCTCTAGTCTTGTCTTTTCTTCTCTTATTTTGTCTTTTCTTCTCTTCTCCTTGTTTTGTCTTGTCTTGTTATCTCTTCTCTATTTTTGTCTTCTCTTGTCTTCTCCTTGTCTTATCTTGTCTTGTCTTGTTTTCTCTTCATATTCTTTCTTTATTTTGTGTTGTCTTCTCTTCTCCTTCACCCCTCTCGTTCTTCTCCTTCCTGAGACCTTTCTCTATCCTGCGGCTCTTCCGAGTTTTTAAAACTCTAACACTTTTGAAATTTACTTTTTCTCCATTTTGGAAAAAAAAAAATGCTTCCTTCTAGTCATCAAAATATCATTTAAGTACACTCCTATTTATTTTCCCATCCCTCTCTGGGCTCACCCATCTATAAGATTCCCTCTTTTAAAAAAAAAATCATCCCCCCCCCCCAAATGCCCCTTAAAAAAAGAAATCACCCTCCCTCGCCTTGGCCATCCCTTTCTGGCTTTTTTGAGTTGTAATTTTTCCTGGAGTCCGAAAAGACATTTTATCTCGTTATTTTACTGGCTTGGCTGACAGTCCTTTTCTGCTCCTCGTCCTACTCGTACTTCGAAACGTTGTAAACTCGTTTATCCAAACATTTTTCTAGCCTCGTCTCTCCAATACTCTGCCCTCTGCCCCAATTTTCTTCCAACTTTTATAAGCTCTTTTCGGCACAGTTGTATTACCAACCCGTTTCACCAAGTCTGAGCTCTCCATTGCGAAGAATTTCCTCGAGACTTTACAACCCTTTTGTTAATTTTATTTTACTCCTCCCATGCCTGTCCCTATCTGCCTTTCTTCACTGTCTGGGCTTCCTTCCAATCTCATATCAGCTTATTTTAATCGCCCTCCTCAGTTCTCCTTCCAACGCGCAGACTTGAGTCCTGTCTTTGTAATTCTCCTATAATTGTGCTTGCCTTTCTCGTCTCCTTGTTTTTTTTAAATCTTTCTGAGGTCTCTCCCTCCTTTCCTCCCACCTCCCAACCCATCTCTTTCTTGCTTGCTCTTCCTTTCTGGGGACTCTGTTTTACTGTGATCTGCTTTGTACAGCTCTTTTAATATCTTTTTTTCTCTTTTTGTTTTGTTTTCGTCTCTCTTTCTTTGCTCGTTTTTCTCTGGGACCCCTTTTCATTGTCTTCTGTCTTGGAATCCTCTTGCACTTTCATTCTTTGTCTCTCTTTGCTTAGTCAGGGTCCATTTTCTGTTTCCTCTCCCATAATATTGTTCTTCTCTCTTCTTCTTTTCGCCTTAGCACTGTCTTGCAAAAGTCTCTCTTTCTCTCTCTCTCTTTCTACTTCGGGACCTCGTCACACCGTCTCCTGTCTCCTAGTTCTTTTGTAATCTCTTTCTCTCTCTCCTTCCAGCTCGTTCTTTCCCGGGACCCCTTTTACACTGTGGTCTCTCTTGTAATAGTCTCTCTGTCTCTATTCCCTTCTCTGTCTTTCTTACGATTCATTTTGTATCATTTTCTGTATTGGTGTCCAATATATGGGTCAATTTTAATGAACACATAACACAATTGTGTTATGTTATTTTTTTTACCACGGTTGTGGACAGCTGAGATAACCACCACTACAGGAGGTTGAAAAGCTTATAAAAACCATAACCAAAAGACAAAATCATTTCTACTTTTGTGGAAAATAAAGTTATCTGTCTTATCTTATCTTATATCTGTGTACCAGTAAGTGTTTGTATGTCTGTGAAGTTCACGACTCAACATAGTGTTTGTCTGTATATGCCAGAGCAGAGAAGTACATATATGTCTGCCTTTGTTTAATTGTTTGTCTGACCGTCTGTACACATGTCTGCGTTTCTATATATGTGCAGACATGGGCGGGTGGCGACCGGAAGTATTGATTGACCTGGTGTGAGGTGGACACAATAGCGGAAAAGAATTATAGTAGCATTGCTGGGGCCGGCTAGAGCTGAGGTGAGAACAGCGTCCAGGTGATTAGTGGTCTTGGCCTAGTGCCTGTAGTTGGTGTCATTGAATGAAACACTGGGGTTTGCCGAGAATGTTGCTGAGGAAATGGCAATAAGCTTAGCTGTGGAAGGAAGTTTGGTTTTTTGGCAGTGACTCTGGGGGATGATAGTGTTGAAACAAAGAAAGCACGATGGAATTTGTGGTAGTGTTCGTGGTAGCAATGATGATGATGATGATGATGATGATGATGAATGATGAAGAAGGACCAATTTGGTTCGAAAATGTTGCTTTCACTTTCAACATGGAGAAGAAATTATTTTTATGTGTTATTTGCTTTTTAAAATTGTTTAGTTAGTTGCTAGTTGGACAGTCCTTTTCTATTTTATAAAATGATGTTGATGATGATGTTTGCCCTTAAGAAGAGTCAAGTTGACTCAGAAATTTGGCAAAGTAATATCAAAATCAAAAGAAAGTTTTTAAAATCTTATTTGCCTTGAAAAAAAAAATGTAAATATAATTGCCCGTTAGACATTCTACTTATGTTTTAAAAGATGATGATGGTGATGGTGATGATGACCTCTCTTTTACATACAACAAATCATTTTATTAACATTTCCTTTCGTGTACAGTAATACCCTATTTACATTTCATATGTTTTCATTACTGCCCTGAAGAAGAGTCAAGTTGACTCGGAAATTTGGCAGAGACCAACCACAATCAAGATATAGATTTCTGTGTTATTTGTTTGTTTTTTTTTTAATTGTTTTGCTAGTTGACGGTCTGAAAGTTCTATTATATTTTTATAAAATGATGATGATGATGATGATGATGATGATGAATGACAATGATAATGTAGGCCTGTGAAATGGCAGTGGACGAAGAGCCAAACAGATTCCAACATTTTGCGTGTCAGATATTTGCATGAATGTCACCATATTTAATTCTATGTGTTATTTGTTGTTTACACGAATGCGTGCTTTGAATTAGTGTCACTTCATGTAATCTGTGTCTTGAATGTCAAAATATTTCTACAGAATGATAAAGATGGTAGCGATGATGGTATTAGTAGTTGTAATTGTGACGATAGAGTAGTTTTAATAGCTGTCATAACAAATATAAGAGAGTTGTCAGCTTCTTCTCGGTAGAAAAACTTCATGTCACCAACAGCTGTGGGATAGTCTCAATTTTTGTCTAGTTGCTGTAACAGTCAATCTACAATTGATAGTTGGGGCCAAACCGAAACATTTTGTAAAACAACAGTGAGCTGCTGCATGGAACATCTCTCAGTCTCAGTCTCAGTCTCAGTCAGATTTCATGTTACCTGGGGAGGAAGAGAAATAAAAGTAGTGGTTACGATAGAAGTGGTAACTGTCAAAGATTACGCTAGTCAGCGAGCGATACACCACCTTCAATCACTGGGGATGCCGCGCTGGCAAATTGAAGAAAAACATAAGGAACTGAACAGAACTAGGTCATAGCTGATGTCTTTTAATTCTATTTTGTACTCAAATGCCATCCACCGCCAAATTACTTCCTTAACCCTCTAGAGCTCAAGGAAGATGCTTGATGGCCTGATAAGGACCGAGGAGTACATCTGGTCAAAGATTCGCTCATCAGACTTCGTGGTGGAATTCTCTTTCTTACAGAGCACACAGTGTTGAAACCAGGTACTCATAGCATATCACTTTGAAATAGAAAATGTAATTTTTTTAAAAATGACATTTAATTTCATCGTATAAATTCTGATACTCCCGCATTTTTATGGCACTTCTAGGCTTCAGCAAACAATAACATTAGCAATCTATAGTGTAATGATTGACAGAATAAGTCAGTACTTATGCAGAAGAAATAAGATCCGTCCCCGTGAGTCTCTCTGTCCTTACAAGCCTGTTCGCGTCTCTAGTTTCAGCTTCATGTAAGTGTCAGTGTCATTCTCTGAATGGATTGTGTTCTACATGATACCCTGGACTATGAACGGACAAGAAACGTGCAAGGAAATCCAACTCTGAGAAATTATTCACGACAAAGGAAACAGAAGGAGATGACATTCATGCTGATTTTACTTGTATTATTAAGCAGTTTTTTTTTTTACAGTGGTCATGTGTTGTAAGAGAGAATAAAGAGAAAAAGAGGCGGACAGAAGAAAAGATCTGATGGACAACGTTCAGGAATGAACAAACAGAACATTTGCGAAGACCCAGGCCTAGCGCCTCGGCCCATAACCACGACGGATGGCGAAGATTTCGTGCACAGATCATCAGGAGGCGCCGACGTGACAACAGACGGAGTTAAGAGTTCAGAACAAAATGCTCATAGAGATGTGGAATAAAACTATTCACAACACATTTCCCTTATCGAATATATTAAATCTGTATCAATATGTCATCTGCAGAGGACACTTCGAAATTCTAACAAAACGCCAAACTATTCTGAATACATCTCCAATTTTACTAATACTAAACATCATTTTATAGAGCGATATCTTAGTAGCATGATCAGCGAGGTATCGGTTTAGGGCCGAGTACAAAAGTATCTATCACTAGTTTGTTTTCGTTTTTTTCAAAAATTATTTCAGGTGTTGTTTATATAGTGGAAAAAGCATTCATTGTCATTTATTACTGTTCAAGCAATTCTGAGTTACCAGTATTACACAGTAACCTTGCTGGGGTGCTATGCAATGAAAATCAAACCTAAAAAAATTTCAAGGCAACCATCAGAAAACAATCGACAAATTTATCGACTTCCAGGGATCACAAAGACAGCGCCCTGAATGAACATAACTGAATCAATCCGATCGACAGAGCCATATAAAAATCTTTCATCAACTAAAAACAAAATCGAACATTTACTAAAGAAAACTTTTGAATCCTCTGGCATCAATCCTTGGCATCGCCCTGGGGAGAAACTGGGCTATACTTTTACTCCAGCATGCTCACATTGTGTCGGTAATTAGAATCACCTTCGATTTGTGCCAAGTTTAGTCAGTGCAACTTTCTGGCTGCCATCGATTTAGTCCGGTTTTGCCCTGCACTTTTGACTTGCACTGTACGTATAGCTGGGGTTGGCTGCAGTAGTGAACTATCATGGGCTTGAGTGGGGTCTTGGCTTCACTGCGCTACCATTCCCGACTGATGTTTTTGCTAACTTTCGATTTCAATGTTTTACTACTGCCGGATTTAACGATGATCAACAGGTAGACAGAAGACTGGTGTTTTTACAAATAGCTTTCGATTTTACTTCTTTTTGCCGAAATCGGATTTAACAGATAACACAAGATAGATACACGGCTGTTTTTTTTTTTTTTTTACAAAGAGTGTCCGATTTCTTTCTTTTTTGTGTGTTTTACTGGATTTAACTCTAGAACTGTCAAGGGGTCGATCTGCTTGATCACTGGAGACGGCTTCGTTAAAGTGTGCAATGGAATTACTTGTCTGATCACATACAAATATGGTAGGAAAGAACTCGTCTAATCTTGCCTTCATACCTTCATAGAAATTGGCTATATGTATTTTCTTTTTTTTTTTTAACAAATGTTTATATTCTAGAAGTTTCTCCGGACATGGGAAGGGTTAATGGAGATCAACAGACAGACAGAGACGATAACAGGAGTTCGTTCCATTTATTCACTCGAATATTCATTTGTTTATTTCTAGATCAGAAACGAATTCAACGATTAGAACAATGACTAACATATAAGAGACACATTTTATTTACCCAAGAATGACAGAGGTCGTAAAAGTTAATATGAGAAAAAAAAATGTCTTTTCGCCTCCAAAAAGATGGTCATGCAACATCTCAGAATAATTCAAGCTAGAAACAATCTAAATTCAACCTAGAAACAATCTAAAACTACGCAAGTTGTCAACACCAAAACCTCAAAACTCTTTTCAGTTAGGATCTGGTTTGCTATCTTGTAAAACCTGAGTCTCTAGTATAATTCCTCTCTTCTCTTCTTCCTTTTCCCATCCTAAATACTGTACAATGGCGTATCCCTTGCCGATTACTGTTTCCCATGAATTTCACCCATATATTTTCCCAAAGTCAGACATCTCTCCTGCATGTTTACCAGTCTGTTTGTATGGATCTTTTGTGCATCATCAGATTCCTTATCTTTGTTGTAGATTTCATCGTTAATCAATATCTTGGATAATAGCCAATCCGGCATTCAGGAAACATGTGATCCAAAGCCAAAATTCGGTTCAGGTGCATCCATCCGCTGTCTATCTTTTTATTATTTTTTTTTCTTGGATAATTACTCCCTTATGCGTTCGCCTGTGTCTGTTTGTCTGTCTGTCTGATAGTCTGTCTGTTTGTCTGTCTAGTCGGTTTGTTTGTCTGTCTGTCCGACACTATGTGTCTGTCTGCCTGGCTAGCTACTATTCTGGCTGTCTGACTGTCTTTCTGTCTGTGTGTCTGTTTATCTACCATTCTGTCTGTCTGTCAGTTTGTCTGGCTGTTATTCTGCTGCCTGACTGTCTGTTTGTCTGTTACACCGTTTAGGCCTACCAGCCACAGACATTATCTTGCGGCTGATTGAGTTTGTTCCATTCTGCACCTCCTACCCTCGCCAATTCCCCAGTAGACAAGATCGTCTCATGAATGTCCCCGCACCGCATATGCCAGAGCTTAGCCTTCCTGTCTCCCCTATGTTCATGGATGGGTGGACTGATGGACTGGTGGATGGATGGACTGATAGATGTATAGATGGATGGATGGATGGATAAATGAATGGGATATATGCATGGATAGATGGATAAAAGGATGGATCTATTAGTGGATCGATGGATTGATGGATGGATGGATAGTTGGATGGATGGATGGATGGATGGATAGATGGATAGTTGGATGGATGGGTAGTTGGATGGATAGATGGATGGATGGATGGATGGTTTCTTGGGTAATTGAGAAGACAGGTCAGCTTTCTGTTGCATACCAAATTTGTTTTTCAGGTCACAGAAGCCTCACCATGATCTATGTCTATTTACTGAACCCAGTTATAGATAATCTGTCACTGAATCTTTGAACTATAACTATAATGGGGATAGCAAAACAACTAATGCTCTTTGTGCACAAAGCATAACAGAATCAATCATGGTAATCACCCAGTCGTGAAAATTGTGCATCCCTTACCGACAGATGTAATTATTGATACGACTAGTTTTTCTATTTTGTTGTTTCAACAATACTGCCGTTTCAACGATAGAGTGAAGAGGAAACCTTGGTTACTCTGCATTGGTTACCTTTCTTATCTCAAAGCCAGTAAAACCTCTTCATCATTGATTGGTACTTTTGATGTCTGGCTGTGTAAGCAAACTACTTACTATTGCACTGTAAGGTTTCACATCAGAGGTTTCCAAAACATCAATGTGAGCGACCCCGCACATCTCAGAGGTAATAATAGCTGCTCAAAGTCTTACGTCATGTTCGTTCATACTCCAGGTCGTCACCTTACTTTACACCTGGCATATATTTCATTGTGGTTTATTAATTACGTTTTCTTACTTAATTGCCTTATTACATTTTTCTTTGGTTGCAAATGAGAGCAAGAATCTCAAACAATAATAACAATAATAATAATAATAATATAATAAAAACAACAAAAGATCTAAACAAAGCAAAAACAAAAAACAAACAAAGAAACAAACAAACAAAAAAGAACCCCCCCCCCCAAAAAAAAAGTTCATTTTTTGTCATTGTAGCAAGTCGTTTTCAGTCCAGAGAGACAGAGAGAGAGAGAGAGAGAGAGAGAGAGAGAGAGAAAGAGGGAGAGGGAGAGAGAGAGAGAGAAGGATTATCTCCTCTTTATCTGTATCTTCAAGAGTTCCTTCCGAAGGATATACACGGGATCTCTGAAATATATTGGCCCTTATCCGAGAAGGCTACACGTCGGGTTTTTCTATCCAAGAAGCCAGGTGACCGTTGAGTCACTAAAAGAAAGAGCAGGTTGCAATCTCTCCAGAGAGATGATGATTGATCATGATTGATTCGAACCCCCGGCGTAAGTTGTTTCGCCTGAGAGCAGACTTATAAGACCTGGATTTGGATGTAAGAAAAGAAAGGCTATAAAATAATTAAAAAAAAAAAAAAAGAAAGAACGAGGAAAAAAAAAAAAAAAAAAGGAGGAAGAGGAACTACAATATAAGATAATAAAAGTAATAATAAAAACCTTGGCAACAAAAGGTTAAGGTTCATGGAAAGTGCTGGCCATCAAGTCTTGCTCACGGTTCAGCTTCTGTCGTATGTTCGGTCATTATGTTTGAAGTCACCTTTATCCATTTAAGGAATACTGAAAATCGTTGCAGTCGATACGCAAGGCCCATTTTACATCTTTTCTCTACAAAAAGAATTCTGAGTTCCTTTTGTGCTAGTTCTTTAACCTTCGCTTTCTACTCCCCACCCAGGTTATCCATCATTGACTCCGCCGGCAGGATTTGACAGTCGTGGCAGTAATGATCATTCAAAACTTAAGTCGCCACTACAATCATGTTTTTCGATTCCATCTTTCAGTACAGCATTCTCAACCTCTCCTCCCTATCCACCCTCTCATCCCCGCCCCAAAGCCCTCTCATTATCAGCCTGACGGGTAGCGGGGGGGGGGGGGGGGGGGGGGGGTGAGTCAGACAGTTCCACCAGTGCCAGTACGAGCAATGATTTCCGATTCTCGATACAACTCGTGGACGGCGAAGATCTAGCCCAGAGATGCCGAGGAATGTAGCGGTCTTTCTTCAACCAACCCCCCCCCCCTGGTATTTCGGTGGTTCTTTTCTCTTTCGCGTGTCCTCTTACGATTCACTATGCCACCCAGCTGACAGCTTATATTTCTTTCCCATATTCTTTGCTTTCCATCCCTAGCTGTAACTCTTTGCTTAAAAATCAGTGGTCAACGGAATGCGGAGAAATTAGTCGTAAAAATGTGAAGCTCTGATCACATCGATCTGGCTATGAATCCTGAGTGAGATGATTCCTATTGCTTTTGTCCACCATTTACAAGTTCAAGGAGTGAAATATTAAAGGTTTTTAATTTCCCGAAAACCACATTGGCAAGACAAGAGTTAAGCAGTTTACGGGCAAAACTATTTCTGTATGATGATATCAATGATGTCGTATGGTCTGTTCGCTCCGTCCTTTATACCTCCCGTTACTGCCTCTTCCTTCTATTTTCTTTCGTCTCTCTAACTTCCGATTTCTCTCTCTCAGTCCAGACAATTGCCATGTTCTGTTTGCTCTTCTGTTTTCTTCCTTCTTCTCATAATTATTACACCCGCCATCTTTTGTTCTCCTTTCATTCTTGTTGGTCCTTTCCTCTCCTCTCCATTTTCTGTTTTGGTTCATTGTGACTGAGCTGGGACATCGATCTGCTCCCAGGTACCTCTCAATAAACCAGCACGATCTCTCACAGTTTATTTTGAAGATCTTTGCCCCTAGCTCTAGCTGTACATCCACTACATCTTGTAAATACTGATCATAACACAGGTGATTTCAGTGATTACTATTGACTATTCTGCATTTTTTTCGTTAACGTGTCAGATACTGCAAAGAATTGAAACGTAAATGATTTCGCTTGTCCGAGACTTTGTTCTGTCTTTTTATGAAATTATGACTGAGAACAGACGCTTTCTTTGCTACATTTTTAAAGTTCAATTTATTTGTTTATTTATTTTTATTTATTTCTCTATTTATTATTCCTTAATCTATTTTCCCCCGTACTGGCAGGACAATTCTAGAACTCCCCAAAACAATGCGTTGAGGTGTGCACAGACGCTGGCATTAATTATGCTTTTAAAATGTACCGTCTTGAGAGCAAACTAAAAATGACATTTAGCGAAACAAATCCTTCTACATCCGGTATTATTGAGATTTCCCAGTTAATTAAACCCGGGAGCAAAATCAATGTTGATGATATAGAAACAGAACAATGTATAGCCATGTGTGCAATGTTTCATCATCACAAAGCGATCATCGATTCAATTAGTTGTTAATAGATCACGTTACTTATCATGTCACATTCGTTCTTTAATGTTTCCCCATCAGCAGATTATTAATTAAGTGAGGTGGGGGAAGGGGGGGGGGGGAGAATCACTGATCATTGAAAATGTTTAAAGTTCACGCTACCCTAGGACAAGGTCAAATCGACCTTTTCTGAAAAGGCCGTTAGCAAATTAACAAATAAAGTATTACGTCGATGTAAGGATTTTTTTTGTTTACGAAGATGGCATTAAAATTGGTTTTCCAACAGACCGAAGAGGCGATCTGAATCCGTTGTATTGTTCGTGCTCTCGGTTCTTGAAGAGTTAAGAGGCCGAATGATTAAGTCTGGGTAAAAGGAAGTCCACAGATTATGACCGGGCCCTGCCTCCATTTTATTGATTACTTTGTACCTCCGTGGATCGGCGATGATGGTGGAGCATTAAATATTGAAAGGGATGGTAATAGTAATGGCCATGATGCTGGATGTGGATGAGGATGTGCTGAGAGAGGTCGGGAAGGTGGGGAGCGAAGGAGGGAAATATGCTCAAGAATGTGAGGGGAGTTTAGTAAAGCATAATTTACAATGGCACATTCCTTAGCACTGTTTTCAACTTTGTTGGAGCCTTAGCTGGCCAAGGAAAAGGAAGGTAAATACTCGTGTTCTTGTTCTATCTGAAAAGTAATGAACATGTTTAAAGACGTTGCTGCTCCATCGGAAAAGGAATGAAAATTCTCGTGTTCCTCGTGTTCTTGTTCTATCTGAAAAGGAATGGGAGTGCTCTTGTTTTTTGCTCTGTCTGAAAAGGAGTGAACATGGTTGAGTTTTTGTTCTATCTGAAAAGAAATGAACAGCTGTCACATTTGCTCTAACTAAAAAGGAATGAGCATGCTCCTGTTTTTCCGTTCTACCCACAAAGAAAAACTGAACATGCTCTTGTTTTTGCTCTATCGGAAAGGGAATGAAAATGGCCGTGCATCTGCGCTATCTGAAAAGGAATGAAAATGATATCGTTTTTACTCTATCTTATAAGAAGTGAAAATGCGAGTGTGTTTTTGCTCTGTTAAATGATGAAAAGTGGCAACGAAAGATGACAGTAAAAGGCAATAGCTGTACAAACAGCAAAATGACATAATAAAATCCATGTTGGCTCCCATTCTGAATATCTACCATTGTCTTGTAATGACAAGCTATAACTTAACCTCCAGTATCTATCATCATCATACGTCTGGCATTAGAATAATAGCATCTTCAGAGGGGGAAAGAAAGGGTTAACACGGTGTATTCAGATTCTTCATTTATCAAGTCAGTGATTCCTTAGATATGAAATCAAAGGAAATTATCAAAGGAAAATATCAACAGTGTTATAGACTGATGTAACGATGTGACAAATACGATTCTATGATGGACGATGGTAGGGAAGAGAATACCAGCACATCCTCTGGAATCAGATAGGTCCATAGACTTGTACTTAACCAGAAAGTCATAGCCTACTGTCAAACAGGGGCTATTTTGTGAAATCAATGGTCTGAGGATGACAAGGATCTGAAAATCCGAAAGAATACGTAATAATATCCAATGTTTTACCGGAATGTAAAGATATAAAAAAAAATGTCCTAGGGAAGAAAACAGTTATTGTGTGCCTGATGAAGCTACTAGAATAGAATATAATATGTACAAAGAGCAGAAAAATCCACAGACGTGCCCTATCAAGTGATTCGGTTAGCTAAGTATTGAAAAGAAAAGAAAAGCACATCGTCTAAGGTGCAAGAAGATCCTGTATTTGACAGATGACGCAAAGAGTTAAAGTATATAAGGAAGTATAATAAGCGATTCAGTAAGATACCCAATGAAGAAAGAAAACAAAAAGGCATCAGTTGTCTGAAGAACCCAATATTATATTGCGTAACTGATAATTGAGTGGGGGAAGAATGGCGTTATTTTCCACTGGAATCAGATACGCCAAACGAGTGTTGCCAAGTCTGAGAGAAATACCCTGCTGTCAAACAGGAATTACTTTATGAATAATGATCTGATCGGAAAAGAAAATATACGAGAAAAAAAAAAAAAGCTCTAGATTCTGAATGTACAGATACGTCAGCCTAATCGTCGACACCATCTTTTGAGAGTCGGCTTCTTTGCTTTGCGACCAGTCAGAATGAGTGATCGATGTATTGACTGATTGAATCATTGACTGTTCGTTGGCTATAGCTCTAGCTATTCGAGCAGAGGAGGGGGAGAGAGAAATAGACGAACAAAGAGTCGGCCAAATTTCCATAGGTGATATTGTTGGATAATGGAAAAATAGAGGGCGGACAGAATGTATGAGGGTGAGGATTTGGAGAGAGAGAGAGTGAAGTAGAAAAAGAGACACACGGACAGACAGACAACGCACGTGTACAGAGAGAGAGAGAGAGAGAGCAAGTAATGACGCGGGAATGAGACATAGAGATGGTAGGCAAGGAAGAGAGAATGAAAGGAATAAGTAAAAAGGAGAAGAAAACATGCCAAAGGGCTCCCTAGATAGAGGGTCAGTGAGTAAGTGGGTAAGTGGGAGAGTGAGAGAGTTGGGCGGCGGCAGAGAGAAAGAAATAGTGAGAGCCGGAAGACAGAGACACAGAAAGAAGGAAAGAGAGAGAGAGAGAGAGAGAGAGAGACAGTCATGCACCAAAAGACAGAAAAAAAGATAGTGGGAGAAAAAAAGAAAGAAAGCATGAGAAAAATTGGCGAAGGGGGGAATAGGGCAGAAAATGAGAGAGAGAGAGAGAGAGAGAGAGAGAGAAAGAGAGAATAGAGCGAGAGAGAGAGAAAGAGAGAATAGAGCGAGAGAGAAAGATATAGGAGAAGTAAAAACAAAAAAAACCCACAAATGTCGATAATCCCCAATAATCAGTTTATTTGCCAGCTTGATCACATCAGCGCCGTATTAGGCAAGCCCGCAAACTTCCATTCGGCCAACACTTAACCCTTAAAGGACGGGCTATGTGGAGCACTATTGTACCCTCATGACTTGCCATGTTTTGGAAAATTACTTAATTTTAATTCATTTCAGATAAAAATTTGTCTAATGTAAACGGCTCTTCTTAGTTTCGAGACCAAGGTAAACAAAACATGGTCTGGCGAGGAAAATACGCGATCGGGACTCTGCACAGTGTGACCTGCGGTGGAAGTATAAGTGAGTGGTCTTTTAAGGGTTAATACAAGGTATTGGCCAACAGGTTATTAATCCTCAAACTCTCTCTTTCTGCCCCCCTCCTACCCCCACCCCCCGCCTTCCTATTCAATCTCACTTATTTTTAAGCCGCCATTTTTGTCCCCGATTAACTACTAAAATATTAATACAGTTGCCTAGCAACAGGCATATAAACACGGCGTTTTATGATATGTTTTCTTAGCCTGGCTTCCTGTAATAATGGACCTCTTCAATAAATCCCCTAGCCAATTCAGTGTGGACACAATCTCACCACAAAACGTGTCAGGATCACGGAGGGACAGTCTACGAAAGAGGCAGTACTTACAAGAACACTAATCCTGAAAAAGGACCGATGAGGTTAAAAGATGTCAGCAGAAGATTAGCATTTTTTTTTTCAGTGACTGAACGGCTATCTGGCTTCTTGGATAGGAAAGCCCGACATCTACTCTTCTCGGATAAGGGCGAATATAAGCTTGTTTCGAAGGGTTCCGTGTGTACGTTATGCACACTCTCAGAACCATTGACAGTTTAAAATCATATAAATGACGCTGAAGATGCCGTCGCTGTCGCGACAAAGTTTCAGAATTCCAAATTTCTATTCACAAAAATCTTTTCACAAAGATAGGGCCACCACTTAAATCCTTTTTTTTTCTTAGAACTGAAAGGCTAGAATGGAAATAGTAAAAAAAAAAAAAAAATAGAGGAAAATGAAAAATAGAGGGAAAAAAAAGTGAAAGTAAAATGACCCCAGAAACTGAATGGATTTCTTCACTATTCTAAAACGTTGTCACGAATCTGATTTGACACTTCCAAACATTATTACGCACGATGAAAGGAACTATTAATAAAATGACAAAAACTTAAAGAACTTCAAAGAAAAGAAGAAAACCAATGAGTGCAAGCATAAAGATAAATGGACGAGCGGCTAGAGGAATTACAATTAAATTTCAATAAATCTCGTTTCATTTCAAATCAAAATAACTTGTAATATTTAGACTCCTGGTGAAACCTTTATAGTGGTGAAAAAGTATAGTCACATGAAAGGATAGACTTGGATATTTGTATTATAATTATTTATGTAGACTTTCAATCCTGCGTAAGATTATCTCGAGTCCAAGTGTTTGCCCATCTTTGTATGAAAAATTCCTATGAGCAGAAAATTTGAATTTGTGAATTTTACCGGGATAGAGGCGTTTGTGCCCACTCTTCATCCGATGTTTAACTGCAAAATGTTCTTGCATGTGAAAACAGGATCTCCAAAACACATTAACTTCATCCGAGAAGGTTGGGCTTCGAGCTTTCCTGTCCCCCCCCCCCCCCCAAAAAAAAAGCCAGAGGACCATTTTTGAGTCACTGAAAACAAGTCGGGTGTAATCCTCAAATTTAAGACTTCTCCTTCCCCGACACGATTCAAATGTAGACATTACGACTTTTTTTTTTCAGACGAAGAGCAGACATTTAACCGCATGCCCACGGGGACTCCTTTCCTCCTCTCGCTAAAATGTAGGTCCGACGAGCGAGTGGCCAGTGTTCAAGATAGACCCAGTCGCGTAAATAGACACTTCCTTGACAATTCTGTTTCTCTAAACGAACTTTTGAGCTCTTCATAACACTTCAATTATGTATTATTAGCTCAGACAATCACTTTACTAGACCTACATAAGTTTCAAAATGGATGACATACATAAACGTGTTTTAGTGTTTTGAACTGCACATAAGAAAGTGCTCACCAATCTACAAGTTTTTCCACTGCGCTTCTCATAGTTATGCTTTAAATGTCTCTTACGCTAAACATGACTAACGCTACTGTCCCAGAACAATGGCAGAATCATCCTTGTACACTCACCACCACTGTCAATGTATCATTAATAGGTTAATTATATTATACTGTTTAATGCCATGTAATCATTCGTGTTCTTCCTCTACTTCCCTCAATAATCAATTTTTCATCACGCACAATTTTTTCTCTCGTCTGTCCGTCTCAAAATTATCGCCAAATCACCAGCGGAAAACAAAAACACAAACAAAAAACAACGGGGTATCCAGACCACACTCATGCACACCAATAGTCCCGTTGACTCACACACACAGTCACACACAAGCACATACAAGCGTGCCCACACGCAAACACACACACATACGCACACTTAGACACACACACTCGTGGGGCATACGCACGCTATTGTGCTAACCACCTGCATTCTCGGTTCCCATAACAATTATGAAAACGAGCCTGGCGTCATGGCCCGTGAGCACACGACATCAAAGGAACGCCTGACCCAGCCACACACTCACACACACACACACTCGCACACACACACACACAAGACTCACTCATCCATCCATAACTTTCCCATCTACCAACCCTCACAG
>JBCAUA010624704.1:0-15966 GCA_038406235.1 Peronia verruculata
CTTGCGTGCATGTGCGTGCCTGTGTATTAATTCTTTGCTTCAGGGAAGTGAAGAACTAGCTAGCTTTAGACAAGAAGCGAATGTGTATCATTGGCTCTGATGAACTTCGTTTTGATATTTTCCTTCTGAGATACGATGAGATGTTTTGAAATTTTATTCATGCTAGGATCTATGTATTGTTGGCTTGAGAAAAGAAAATGCAATGATGCAAAACAACAAAAAGGTGATAGAAATGGGGTCGTTTCTTGTGGACGTAACAACACATATTAATACGTATAAATCATCTCTGTAAATATGTATAGATTTGAGTGGATAAAACGAATTAGTTGTGTAAAAATAGAAGGATACCATAAGTGATGTTTTTGATAAACTTTTTTATTTATGCTAGTCCCAACCTAGAGTGGATAGATGAAATTAAAGTAATATATTATAGATAAAAGAAAAGTGTGATAATGATGATGATGATGATCTTGCCGTTGTTTCTGCTGTAAAAACTTGTACATGGATGCATAAGTATAATATTATCACATTCTAACATACGTACAAATATGTCAATGACTGCGAATATGTGCCGACATAGTCGTGGCCTCGAACTTTATTTTCTTCAATTATGCTTTTATACGCAGAGAAATCAGATAGGTTGACTTCTGTACTAGTCCTACAGATTATGTACTTTAATGAGATATGAGGAAATAAAAGAAATATTTTGCAGAAAGAGAGAGAGAGAGACAGAGAGAGAGGGGGGGGGGCGGAGGGTGAGGAAAGGCGAGGAGGAGGGGAGATAAAAACATGACACATGTCTACTTATAGGAGAATAAACGTGTACACTTTATACGTACATTTTGTGGTAACAGCATAAAGATCATCTAATTTTCTTCCTAGTTTTACGCCCCACCTCGAACCACAATTATTTCTAAAGCTCCTCTTTCCCCCCACCATTCCCCGATCCTTTATGATTACCCACTTCACATATCTGAGCGCTATCTTCAGTGTTAAGGACTATTGCTCTTGTTCTAATTCAAACAAAGACCGGACTTAAGAGTCTATGAAACCAGGGCAAAGACAAACACTTCTTGAGTATGATAGGGTCAAAGTTAACCCTTCAATTGTCAGGATTACAATGTCTTATAGAATTTATGTCTGCATTGAACAAAATAATCCTTTAATAGATCTGTGAAGTGGAACCTTATTCAAATTCATAGATCTATTAAGAGATTATTTGAGACGCGACACGGTGAAATCAGCCGCTCGTCAAACCGGAGAAATCACATGTTTTTCAACTGGGAATAAATTTTTTACGCATTTTTTTTTTCTTCTTCACCAAACCTTTCTATAGCAATCTAAAACTGCATTTCAGAGTTAAATTTGCTGAAATAAATTGAGTAAAGGGCCAAAAATTGTAATTTAGTGGCATGGCCGAATAAGAATTAAGAAGGATTTACTAAAGTGACAGCCATTTTCTCAATGAATTCAGCTGTAGCAACAGGTCACCCCCATTGTCTTTAATTGCCAATATCTCGACTTCTATTTAGGGTAGAACAACATTTTTTTTCACACACTGAAAGGGAAACTTTTAAGTTATGATAAACTTTCAGAATCTAACACTCAACATGTGACATAATGGAACTCACCATATTCCTGACAATAGAGGAATAATTTAATCCACTCCTTAGACATACTTAAACAAAGAGAGTTAAAGCGGTTTTGTGTAGATCTTTGTGACATGAATGAGCTTATAGTTTAGTCTTTCAAAAAACAATGATTTTGACAACATTTTGAGAAACTATTTTCAGAATTGTTCGAGCGCCCTGTCGTGGACAATCAGTCCAAGATGAGAATAAAATTAATGGCAATCGTAATTTTGGTGAATGACTTTCCGCATAATAAAATATGACAAGTCACCTGTTTAGCACGGATGGGACAAAGTTAGAAATTAAGATAATATAATATAAGATAAAATAAGATCAAATTGTCCTCAAAAATAAATAAATAAATAAATAAATAATTGCAAAAAAAAAAAAAAAAATAACATGAAAAAAATAAGAGTTGATGAGACACTGCATACTGGCAAAATGTTCTTACAGTTTCACACATATAGACAAAAATATCCCTAAATAGCATCAGAACGTGATTAAAAAATGTAAATAAAGAAGAGAAATGATAACTTGCCATCAATATCCAATACAATCCGCCTTGCCTTAACGACAGCAAAGTTACTGTCTATTCTTACCTGTACTGTTTTCAGTTTCTCTTTCCAGAGTATTTCCTCTGCCTCCAGGGCATGAATGAGACGCCAGAGTGACGTCACAGTTGGAGTGACGTCATCCATTTTACCTTGTCAGCCTATCTTCATCTTTACGATAGGTCCTGCCTGAGAAAAAAATAAAAAAGAAGAAGAAGGAGACATGCATATAAATATCGAAGTGACTATACTCCGGTTCCCCTGACAAATAGCAAATTGACTTTAGGTCAGTCCCGCTCATCGGATGTACATGTTAGCGTTAGGGTGGACTTGTGCTGGTCGAGGGTCCCAGCAGGGTAAGCCAGCGGGATTGTTTTGTTATTTGGTATACTGTTAGTGTCAGTCCAGGAGTATAGCCACGGCCTATAAATATATTCACCATCCTGTACGGCAGTGAGAGCTGGACCTGTCCGTGCCCGACAAGAGCGGAGGTTCAATGTTATTCATATGCGTTTCCTCCGACGCATCCTGAACATCACCTGGCAGGATAAGGTCCCAAACAGCACTGTCCTGGAAAGAGTTGGATGCACCAGCCTGTAAACGCTGCTGAAACAGAGACACATGCGCCGGCTCGGCCATGACGTGCGCATGAATGACGAGCGGATCCCTAAAGACCTCATCTAGGAAGAACGTGTGAGGGAAAACTTCCTCAGAAGGACGAGGCAGAGAGGATTACAAGAAAAGCTGCAGCTCAGGCAGACTGACCAGCGTCAGAATTCCTCTTTGCCCTCTGCTATAGAGACCGCCACTCCTACATCGGAATGGTCAGCCATACCAGCCACTATACCAACAAAAAACACTCATAACACTCATATATATATGTATATAAATTAGCATCTTTTTATATCAGTGGAGTTACAAATCCATTTTATGTTGAGTCACGTAAATTAGGTTATATCATGGTTGAATATCCAGCAGTTCCATTAGCTCAATTAAGAGCTTTCAAGTGGTTTAATAAATCTTCTTAAGATATATATAAATTCTCTAAAGTGTGTACATTATTTCGTACTTCAAAGAAGGAAAAATAGAAGAAAAAAAGCAACAAACAAAAACTCAGCCTGCCATTAAAAAGAAAAAAAAAATGTCTAACTGATAATGTAGAACAAAACGAAGACCAGCAAAGAAATTCTCTTGTGCAGTAGTATTCACTAACTTATGTCCAGACAGAAAAATATAATACAGTATGAGTTTAAAGTATTAAATGTCCTTCAATAAGTTATATCGAGGCAGGAATAAAAAGTATCGATTCAAAGTGAGTAGTGGTTTTCGATAACTTCTTTCCAGGTAAGAAACAAATAGAGCGTGAATTCGAAGTGTAAAATTATTTTTCAATAATTTTCATCCAGGTAGAAAAAAAAAGAGAAAAAAAGTACAAATTCAAAGGAGCATCGTATGTTGAAACACTGCTTTGAATCAACAAGAAGATAAGGCAAGTTAGAAACATGGTGGAGCTGGAGACATCTATGAGACATACGTTTACAGGTAAAATGCTCCATTTTGTCATTTTAAGCAATAATAAAAGTCTGATTTGCATGGAAATTTGATTTCTACCATTGCAACTCACGTATAGGTATTAGAATATCAAAAATCATACACGTGTCATACGTCGCCTCCTGGGGGTTAACATATGGAACAAGGGACATAAGTAAGGAATTTTAAGCAGACTAAATGGAGACAAGATTATAACCCTTGGCGTCACCACGAATCCATAACACATGTACATGTATCAGCCACATGTAGTTAGAAGTGACCCAATTTTGAGCACTATTTTACAGAATCTGATACGTATGGCATTCACATAGGTATGGCATTAAGGATCTTATATCATTCCTAGATATGAATATGGGCGACGAGACATATCTAGTTTTAAGGATTGACATTTTTCTAACAGGTGTCGTCTTATTATTATTATTATTATTATTACTGGTTATTGAATTTGTCTTTTCTTAACTCGGAGTGCATTGTATATCATACACAAACATAGTTAAAACGTATTAATTATCTATACATGGTGGCTCTAAAAATTGGACAAATTGTCACCTCTAACTTCACAGACAAATTTCGCTCTTAGTAAAACCCACTTGGATATATAATGGCCATTGCAGTATTAACATTAGATAAGTATAACTTCTGATGAGGTCACCATTTGTCTTTTTTTAAAAATTGTATTAACATTTTTTTTTAATTTAAAAAAAAAAAAAAGAAAGAAAATGAAGACATGGACTATCAGTCACGTACAGCCACAGTTCCTTGAACAAACTATCCAGTTGAGACATTGTTGAGCCTGCCTTATTTTGAGGCTTTTCGATAGTTTATTTTTGTCTATAATTTGCATTTGATTCGGAATGTATTTTGTTTACTGTGTCTAAGCAGCTGTCAATGGGATGTCCATTTGAAGACAAATGAAATTGATCTTATCATATCTTATATCCTCGACGTTCCAGGGGTGACATCTCCTCTGTCTCTCCTTGCTCCCACCTTCAGTCCATCTCTCTTTCCTTTCTTCTTCTTGACATGTAAACGTGTCTCACCGTGTTTGGCACAATATTACCGTGATCGTGCTGATGTGCTGTTACTTCCCAACGCAAACAAACAAGCAATATCTTACATCAGCTGATCTTAGATTATCTTGGCTTGACTGAACTTAACTTAGCTTAACTTAGTTTGATAGACTTAGCTTAGCTTAGATCAGTTTCTCATTTGTCGTACTATTACATCAACACCAATACTACTGCTACATTTGCTCTTATTTATAAGTACTCAACATAAACACTATCTCCTATCACTCTTCTATGATTATTATATCTACACAACTACTATTTCCATCACCATCTGTATCATTACTATAATTGTTATAGTCATATTTATGGAATATATGTAATGGCAAATGTCGTAATAGTGCTACTTTAACTGCTACCATATTTCTTTTCATTTTTTAAAAATCTTTATTTATTTTTATTACTTTTTTTTAAATTTGATTTTTCTTTTTTAAAGTTTATAATTATTTTTTTTTCTTTCTTTCCTTTTTCTTTTCTTTTTTTTTTTTTTTTTTAAATTTTTTCTTTTTTTTAATTTTTTTCTTTTTTTTTCTTTTTCTTTTTTAACGACAAGGATTTTCAGTCAGTAACTAACGTAATATATTGAAAGAAACAATTATAAAAATCTTGAGAATTTACAAGTTAAAAGGAAATGAGCAAACTCACAGAATTGGCCAATTTTTTAAATTTTTTTTTAACCCAGTTGGTTCGTTTTGTCATTGAAAGATTGATTAGAAAAGAACATTGATAAAATAAACAATAGAAATTGTAAATTATTTTATCAAAGAACAACCAGAAAATTGACTGTTTTCTTCTTTGCAAGGTCTGTTCAATACCCCTTGTCTTTGGCAAAGAGAAGTAACAGGGTTGGTTAAAAAAAAAAAAAAAAGTCTCTATTATCTAGATCTACTTTTTATTCTTCTGTTCACTTCTGTATTTTCCTATTACGAAACAATGGCCTGATTCCATATTGGTTCACGGCCAGGTCAACACGGAGACACTGTCATTTAAGAAATGTTTGATTCCCTGTAGCTAAACATGACAGCAGCTCTGAGGAGCCACGGAAGATTGAGCATTGGTCTTTCTCTGCAAGATTTACTTTGCCAGATGCCAGCTCATTCTAAACTCCCAGTGTCTCCTTTAATAGCATTTGAGACGCGACACGATGAAATCAGGCGCTCATCAAACTGAGCCGACCGGAGAAATCAACAGTGAATGAATTTCCCAAGGTATTTTTTTTTCTTTACCAAACCCTTCTATATCAATCTAAAAATGTGTTTCAGAATTCAGTTTACTGAGATAGATAGAGTAAAAGCTCCAAAATTTTAATTTAATGGCTCTTTCCAACAAGGATTAATAAGGATTTACAAAAGTGATCGGCCATTTTCTCACTAAATTCAGCTGCAGCAACAGGTCACTCCCATCGTCTTCAATTGCCAATATCTCCTTCTGCTTAAGGTAGAGCAATTTTTTTTCCACACACTTAAAGGGGAAATTAATTATCTTTGCAGTGCTCAAACTTTGATGAGAGCCTGATTTCATCGTGTCGCATCTCATTTATCACGTTCATAAGAGTTGACTATTATTGTAATCATCCAGTCTTTACTGAAATAATAATAATATCGCAGTTACCAATGTCACAACTATTGCTTTTATCATTATTATCGCTACAATTGTCTATGGTCAGGACAGCTGCTATAACAACTGCGGCTAGGACTATCTTTACTACTCTACTATTATAGCCATTGTCATTTTGCTACTGCTACTTTCGTTACTTCTGATGCCACTAATGTTGTTACTTTACTTTTTCTGACTCTTTGATCAAATGCCATTTTGATGTAATTCCTTTGTTTTGTTTTTGGACTTCGCTGTTTGTGTTGCAGAACAAAAGGCACTTAGAACGCCAGGCTCTGTCCTATACAACCATGCTGTTAACTGTAACACACTGACCTACATATTTCTAAAATGTATGGAAATACGAAGTATTGTCTCACGTGTACTTTTATCCCTAAGAGCGTCGGTCTATTGCCCTTACAACGAGGCCATACCAACATGAACTCATTTACCAGTAATCTAATCACTCTGTGTAAAGCCGCACTAGAGAAAATGGGTTTATTTAGCTATCATGGCTGCAAAACCCCAAGAACAGAGGGCAGAACAGAGACTGATAGGAAAATAGCATGTACAGCAAAGACTAGACAGGGTCTGTTTCAACAAACTGAGTGGGGGGAGGGGGGGGGGGTAAAATGAAGGATATCCCTTACACAAAAGACAGTTCAATCCCAACATGAAATCGTGCGAGAAAAAAGGAAGGTAAGGGATATCCTCTTATAGATTAAACCAAGACCGTTCACTCTAACGTGTAATCGACAATATTACACAATTCTAAAACTTACATAGAAAACAGAACTGGTGGCAGAAAACATCTGTCCCTCACTCAGAATACGAACGTAAAAGGAAAATCCGTTCGTGAGGACCAGCCTAGATATCTAGATAAATGTGGAGGAAGAATCTGGCAGGAGGAGATTACCTGAGAGATGGATCAGCCAAGATAACCAACCACCCACAAGATGTTGAGAGGCGCATGGAGAACATAAACCTTACATGGAATTCACAAGAGAGATGCCGATTGATGAGCCATTGATCTTGGACAGTAGCAAAATGAACAGAGCATATTAGGCTAGCAAACTTTCATTTTTAGTGAGTTTTTGTTCAGCTGAGGTAACCACCTCTACAGGAGGTTGAAAAGCTTAACAAAACCATAACCGTAACCTGATGTGGGGAGAAGACCCTGAGACAGTGACCTGGTGAGAACCGGTAACAGAACGACCTAACCTGCTTCTGGACCCTGTTGGTTAAAGATCTTTAGTTTGCAGTTAGATGCACATGCTATTACATAGACATAGGCCTATAGCTTTTACCCAGGAAAAATGTAATGTATGATTCTTCCTACTGTTACGTGGACTTTGGTCTCCTGTTTTCAGGCATATTAGTTTATTTGTTTATTTGTTTGTATGTTTGAAGTTTTGCAATGTATTACATTTTGATATATCATTCTTCATATTTGTTTTCCGTAAATTGTAATATCTTGAGTAAGCTGCCTGTTGGCAATTTATGTCTTGTGAATCAAGACAGTTCTATGATATGGTAATACTATGATGATGACGATGATGATGATATAATGATTATTGTTATTATTATGGCTACTGTTACATGTATTCCTACAGTAGAGCTGCGACTTCTGTTGTATGACGGTCACTATTCTTGACCACTAATCACTCCCCTTCGTTTCTATTAATTCGAACAGCACAACTGCTACTGACATCAATACAGATCTTAACTGTTCACATCTTCGGTCTGGGGCTCCTTGGCCGTACATTATAGCCAGTAATTGCATGTTGTGTTATGTCGCTGTGCTAAATGCAAAGTCCATATCAGAGTGAAGTTCAAGTAAATCTACTTACGAGAGATGTTTATAATCTATAATCGCCTATTATCACCAAGTATGTGTCCAACGTAGGTGAAAATGCTCACATGATTGGCTGGATAGATAGCTAAACGTGGGAGGTAACAAGGGCCTGTGGGAACAACGATAATCTTTGTATAACCCTGATTTTATTTGCAGCTACAGAAGGGTGTAACATTGAATTAAATAGAGAAATCCACAGATAGAGTCCAATAACAATCATTTACGAACCAACTAATCAATCAAATACTGGCTTAAAAGCTGTTATGCTGTAACAGGACGGCATAGACAAGCATGCATAACTTGCATAGATCGCGTCTCCATACAAACGTACAAAGACAGGGAAAATGGGTATTATGGTTCAGGGATCTCTATGAGTCCCTGAGCCACAGGCTAAGACATCTCTCTTCTAATTTATGCAATAATTAACAGTCTCTGAATCAGAAATAGGTATGATCTTGGTGTGTGTGTGTGTGTGTGTGTGTGTGTGTGTGTGTGTGTGTGTGTGTGTGTGTGTGTGTGTGTGTGTGTGTGTGTGATCACGTAAGCTGACCTAGTAGACCTCTCAATGTAAAGGCCACCCACCGGAACAAGATGAGATGACATCGTCCATGCCAGGAGAATACACTGCTGCTGTCACAAAACTGTAACTAATATGCCAGTATCGGCATACATAACCCTCCCACATTTTCACGGAAGGGCACTCCGACCTAGGGCAGGTAGGTCACGTCATCCGGAGGCACACGATCAAAACAGCTCTTATTACTGACTTCGTCATTTTTTTTTTTTTCCATATTTTTCCGACCTTCGCATTCAGTGCAAGTGAGAGAGCTCGCGCAGGTCTACGACGGGCGCGATGACCTCACATTTATCTTACATCACTGATGTTTGGAACGTGGACGCGGATCTCGAACTGTGGTCTCATTATTGTATTGAGTTCTCACCCAGCAGTGTTGTCAGTGAGAGAGATGACGCACGCGATCTGCCCTACGCTGTGGAAACTCTTTAAAAAATAAATTTATCAAAAAGGGTCACAGCAGGAAGTTAAAAGGCGTAAAGAGAACGTAATGTTAAGTAGGTCAAGGAATCCTCGCGCGTAGAGGCTCAACTTTGACCCCAATTCAAAATATTTCTATGTCAGCGCAATACAGCAAGCCTGGTCGAGACATTTACAAGATAACAGAAGCTGTGCAGATAACAAAAAAATGAGTGGCGTGGCTGCGCTACTTATAGACGCGATGGTAACAATTATAGCAAGCCTAATATTGGGGATAATACTAATAACAAATTAAAATCAAGCAAAGTAGAGACAGAATCAGCGAAGATTAAGTTATTCATAACAACATGTCAAACACAAACTAAGGAAATGCTACAGCAAGTAACACAGCATAAGTTTTGAGTGCCTTTTAAACGTACACACACAAAATTAACAGATGAATGAACTCTGCCATGAGATTTATCGAGGTATACGAGACATTAAAAGGGACGGAAGAAGTGGGTGGCGAGGGGCAACTGACGTGGCTGTTATTGTTGTTATTGTTGTTGTTGTTGCTGCTGTCATTGTTGTTGTTTTTGTTGTTGTTGTTTTTGTAAAAAGAAGCAATGGAAATGGGAGAGGATCACCTATTCATTTATTTCGCACATGGCTTGAAGAACTTTTTAAAATACCTCTGTAGATAAGGATGGAATTGGCAACATTTCTCTTTCTTGTACATTGAAATATCGTTCTGTAAGGCAACTTCTAAATCAACACTTGACTCACCAACAAAGCAGTGTAATATCCATCTGTGTCCGTAGGATCGTCGGGGGATTCTAGTCCGGTGCCTTTCGCATGAAACACACAGTTGGTCCCAGGTGATCCTGAATTCTTTGCACATTCTGAATGTTTACAGTGTGACTAAAACAGCCTCTAACAAAGGAGCCACACAGCACAAGTGAAAAGGGCTTCTTGTCTTGTCTATCCTACACGGTTCACAGAGATATCACAATTATGGTTACATTATTTACATATGGGTTCCATCGATTCTTACTACGAGAATGAAAGACATAGATTCTTCCATCAATAAAGCGAAACCACAACACAAAAGAGCCTCATAATGAACATAAAAATGGTAGCCTCCTATCATAATGGACACATAATTATCTCCCCTTCTCTCTCTCCCTCTCGTTCTCTCCTGAAACCACCACATACACACACACATACATTCCCACCCACTCTTTCTGAAATATACTTAACTTATCTGAATTGATCATGAGATGTCTTGACTTTCCATTATGACTCTTGAATGTCATCCAAAACCACAATCAATTTTTATCACATTACGGTATACACACGTTCTTTTCAACCCCCATGCCGATTAGGGTGTAATATTATTAGGATTACTATTTTAGATTGTTGGTTCCAGAAATTCCCGTTATACGTCCCACTGTACGCCGGACCACGTCGGAGAGCACCTTTCGGGATTTCCCACAGGAAGACAGAGGCCTACGCTCAGATGGGCTAGTTTTGTCTGAGTCAGAATAACATTATCTTGTAGTGCTGTCATATTCGCTAGAAAGATCAGACACTTACTGGAAATGCCCGAAAGATACCCTGTTGTGACTTAGCCTGACTCAGTTTTATGTCGGCATGAAACGTTCGGCAGTTTCACTATCTACTCGTGGGAGTCGAGAATCGGGAAAAATGTCCCACGGTGACAGAATAATTAATTATTTTGTCCTTCATGAACAGAATACACATTTATTCCGTTGTCATGTAATTATCCTGAACTCACGTAAATATCATAAGCGCAGTTAGGCAACCTAATTAATACTCACACGTTTCCGCACTTAACAATGATAACAGTTCCTATCTTGTGTGAATAACACTGTCAACTGAGCAAAATGAAGCAAAACGCTCTAAAAAAATTAATGAGAGAGAACGCTCTAATTCTTTTCTGATACACTGACAAAGATCCTCCACAAGTACAAATCAATTACTTCCTCTATCAGTATAAAATTTGCCCGGTAATTATGTAGTATCATTATAACATTACATGTCTTTCATACGGATTTGAAGAGCATGTGAAAATGTCCGTACCTTTCAGAGACTTTTGGAAGACTGATCTCAAACAGTTTCAGCGTGAGGAGTCCAGGAATTATTCACAGAGCAGCTCTTTTAATCTGTTGGAATGAAACCCTAGCATCCAGGAACTTCAAGTTAACTATCAGGCAACGAAATCAAAGAATAAACGTACAGGACTAGGTGATCCAAGGAAAGCGACTGAGACACGGGTCCCATAGAACTGACGGAAAATCCAAACAGTCATGTAGTAATATTATAATAAAACAAAAAGAGAATAACTACGCGATGACTGAGATCCACTACCAAACATTAAACAGAAATCACACAGAGAGAGACGAGTTAAAGGGGTCGTGTTAAGATATCAATGTACTTATGCCTGATTGTAGACACGAACTTATGACCAACAGCTTTTCGTTTAGGGTCTTTTAATTTATTCATCTGTTGAACAGCCCAAAACAATTTCACTACGGCCATGTTATGTGACTCATGGTCTTATGATATTTAACAAAACTGCTGCCTTCGCGGTTAATTTTATTTGACAATGAGATTTGGCCAAAGGCTGATTTCGGTTTTCTTTGTGTTAGCATTCAACAGCCCATCTGTATTTTGCCCTTAGCACGGTTGCATACATTTAGGAATTAAAGGGAATATATAAATTGGACGATCAGACATAGGCAGATAGGCAGGTTAGAAAAAGGCAGGGGGACAACAAAGGAGACCGAAAGAAATGATGAGAAAGAAAACAGAGTGAAAGAAATAATTAAGAAGGCGAGAGTTAGAGTGTGAGCAAGAGACCATGACGTATTATATAAAGGAGTCTGTGTTTGAGTGACAGAAAGAGAGAGAGAGAGAGAGACGGTTTATAAGACAAGCAAATAGACCAATGAGAAGTATATTGTAGAAGCGGGTGGGATGAGGAAGACGGGAAGATAGAAAAATTATTTACCCACAGAGAAAGACAGAAAGGTACTGAGGGAGTCGCCGTGGCAGGGGGATTGGGCATCTGCTCCCCGTCGCGGGTTCGAAATTCAGATCTTATCGGCGGACTGGAAAAATAGATTAGATGGTTACAGCTGTACTTTTTTTTTTTTTTTTAACCGCCCTCTGGCATTTTTGGGGTAGGGAAGGCTGATACGTTTGTTCCTGTGTGAAGATATATTATGTCGGGGCTTTGAATCCGACCGGAGGATGAAAGGATTAGAACCCACCTGCATTTCTAGAGTAACTTATGCTTGCCTTATCTTTCAGGGTAGGGAAGACCGATGTATAGCCCTCTTGAATAGGAGGGAATATACTTGAAGGTCTCTCGGTTCGTTACGCATGTTAAAAGATCGCTAACCTGTTTAAAATCGGATGAGGAGTTGGTGGAAGCGGTGCTGTCCGGGCAAAATTCCCATATTCCAAATTTCTACTCACAAAAGTTCTTGTCGCCAAACTGGGCATGCATTTATAGTTCAGATAATCATATTTTTAGGAATGAAAGATTACATACATAGCCAAAAGGAAGACATAGAGACAGAAAGAAACGTTGAGGAAAAGAGAGCAAAAGAGAAAAAATATATTTAAAAAAAGGAAGAAACTATTTAGACAGTGTGGAACTAGACTCACTATGCTAAAAGATAATTGGTCATGAAGATGACATTACCTCTGTTCTCATCTTACTGACATGTCATTTCTCGTAGAATGGCCAGAGGGCAATGACTGGCTTCTATTTTGGTGGGAAATACTCTGAACTTCCCGCCTGCCGTTATCGAAATTGTTGCGATTTCTGTCCCAGTGGTAATTCACCAAATTGTACTCATAACAGCTACAATGGACAAGCAACTACGATCAAAAGTTAAAAACATGTGATTTTTTTTTCAATGCTTACCTAGACGTCCAGTTCTAACACATAACTGAAATAATCGGCCCATACTTGGCAAATCTTCGTCCCGATCGAGTGGACTTGGTCATTGTAACCAAATTTCAGAGCTGTTTGAGCCGCTTTCATGATGAAATTATTCTAATCTAAATAAGATCTAGATTCTTCCAGAGAAGAGGTAGGTGCCTCTTTTTGCATGTCAACTCTTCTTTGCATTCAAATTTCTGTGGTTGACGAAGTACCCAGTACTTGCAGCTGCATTAGGAAACTGCTGTCTATGTCAAGGCTACATTATGTTTTACGTTATGCATAATGTCTGTTTGCCTGCTCACAATTATGTACACACCAAATGAAGCCAGTATGTGTGTATAGCAAATTAATTTATCCTACCCTTGATCTAGTACATGAAGGCCCTACCGACAAGATTGCTGGCACGCGAGCAGAAGCTTCTCGCTCGTCGTGTCTCTGCTTCACATTGGCGACTGTCCGTTTGTCGTGTAATAATTAATTTGTCTCCTCTTGTCACCAGGGTTGCCAGATTTTTTTCAGGCTACCTGCCAAATTACAAACCAAAATCTGCCAAATACCAACAAAAACTGCCAAATTAATGCTGCTTTTGAAAAAAAGAAAAAAAAGCTTTAAAATTATTATCTAGGCCATATGTACACACACAAGGAAAATGTAAACATATATGGCACGATTTGGTAATAAATAATGTCACCTTTTTATTATATTGACTGCAGATGATGATTTGAGGTGCTGGAGCTCGTGATTATTAAGACGTTGGCGTTGGAAGTCATTATACGTAGGCTAAGTCATTAATATAGGTGTAATTACATCAACTATTATTATGATGATGTGAAGTTTTTTTTTTTTTTTTAAAAATGGCCGTTTTGCCTCCCAAACTTTGAAAGAGAGTGTCGTCTTCAACGTTGACATAAACAATTAAATTGAAATCCAACAAGAGGTTCTTCTCAAACTAACGATGCATGTTTTTGGTATGAAACTTGTAAACAAAAATTCAACACAAGTAATACTTGGTGTCGGCGTGTTTAAATTTAAAGTTCACACCCATGATAGGCTAATGATTGGGAACAAAAAATTATTAGATGGTCATTTCCTATGATCCATCAGTTGGCGGGGCAAGTTTGGATTAAATAAATTACAACAGCTGAACGAGATCTGCATTCTCATCCGCAGAACTCGTAGCATAACCGCTTCCTCCATCGTTGGATGTCGTGCCAGCTGCATAAAGAATATTACTGGTACAAAGTTCCAACATGTGCTGTGTCACAATAAAATCTTTGCAACACTTGTCTTGCTGAAGGACATTGGATTTTATGCGAATTATGGCATCCAGGGAATGCACAGACAGCTTGTTCCTTGGTTTCGTTTTAGTGGATGTCACAAGAGAAAAAACCCTTTCAATTCCAGCATTGCTCGTTGGTATAAGAAGACAAGTGAGGGCATATTCTGCCAGTTCTTTCATATTAGGATTTTTCAGGACTCCTTCCCAAAATGGAACAGTCTCTTTAGGCACTGAGGTCTCTTTGAAAACAGCCTCCGATGACCAGTCAATCAGAACGATTCGTCGGTATTGTTCCTCAATTGTGTTCACGTTTGTGCCAAGAAGATGGGGAAATGGCAAGTCCTTAAACTTGGCTCTATCCAGTTGATTTAAAACTTTTAAAGGGCTCAGAAGACTTAGTCCATTAAATAGGTTCTCTGAGCTTGCAAGACGTTTTTCCAGTTGATCCAAGGCTTCCTGTAACATCATGTGGCACCTCTCTTTCACCGCCACAAGTTTTTTTCTTTTCTGCTTCCTTCTTGTCGCCGGTAAGTCCTTCCAAATAGGTTTGGCACTCTGTGATAAATTTAAATCCAAAATCACAGTTTTCGATTTCTTTCTTTGCCCCCAGCGGACTGTAGAGTCTGGAACGTAGGCTCTTGTGAAACACAATTAGTTCATTATTCAAATCTTGGGGATCAACACTGGCCGATTGAAACTGAGTTTATGCGTTCGAATTCCTGCACAATTGGCGTGGCAAAATGAAAAAGTAAATAATTCGTCCTGTCCTGTAACATCTCTTTAATCAGGCGTGCCTTGTACTTTGTGTCAGGTGGGCTATCAATCTCTGCAATTTGAAAGTAGCAGATGAGCTCCTCCCAATTCACAAGAATGTTATACAATACCTTTCCTCTCACTAACCATCTTGTTGACGATGTTTTCATGAAAGGTGTTGGGTAAGATGTGCCGCTTTCCGCCTCGTTGTCTGCATTTAGTGTGTTGAATATTGCCTGAAATGCATCCCGTCGAAGATTGCTGTGTGAGAACCATGATGGCACCTCCTTGAGTATGAAACCAAGATTAGACGGAAGCTTGGCAAATGCATGCTGCACGCACAGTGCCAGCGAATGACAGATACACTTCATCTGAGTGCAGTAGGGAGATTCACTTTTTATTCTGGTCCACACACTATTGTTTATTCCTACCATGACAGATGCACCGTCACTGGCGAAGCCAATACAATCCTTCAAGTGTAAGTCAAATGCTCCCAGCTCGCTCTCAATTGCCCGGAAGAGAGACTCAGCGTTGGTTTCTAAGACTGGCACCAACCCCAAGAAGGCATCGCCAATCCCTTTCTCGTCGTTCAAATATCTTATGATAAGGCAGAGTAACTTTTGACAACCAACATCTGTCGACTCGTCTACAATAAGTGTGAATTTCTTGCCTCTTGCTGCCTTCTTCAGTTCGGCTTTCATTGAAGGGGAAATTACATTTCTTATAATTGACGC
>JBCAUA010624815.1:0-15966 GCA_038406235.1 Peronia verruculata
ATTAGTGTATCCAACAGCTCCACAATGTTGACTTTTTGAGCGCTTTTTTGTATCAGAGGTCGCCATTGTTATCACAGTAGTGACTAACGGTCCACGCATTCGCGTAGGGCGCACTGCCGGCGAGCGAGGACGCTATTTTCAGTGAGTGGATCATCTAGGAACTCCACGATCTATGGTAGAATTCAGTTTGGTATTGATTAAATTGTGACTGAAGGTGTCTAGGGCCCATTAATTCCAGACAGTTCCAATTCTCTCTTTACAATACTGGCATTATGATGGTTTAGCTAATACAGTGCTATGTTATTTTCTTCCTCAGGCCGGTGTGCCAAGAGCTGCCTATAAAGGGGTGGTGAGTTTTATGCTGAAGGAGCGGAGAGTTTTCTTAGCCCCGCCCGCAACATGGACAGGCTACGACACCAGCTGGAGTTGACAGCCATGATTGGCTGTAGCTCACAAAACCCCGTAGAAAGTCATTGACAGCTAATATCTGTGGTAAACCAAACACATCATTGTGTGTGCCGTTATGTTCTCAAGGCTGTGGAAGGAATGCTTGCAGGGAAGATGAGAAAACTCTACAATGGAGAACTGCATATAGTGCGGATGTTGAAAGAACTAACATTTGCTGACATAACTCTGGAAACCAGTTTTGGGAAGAAATGATTTTGAATTCCACAGTTCAATGGTATGTAGTTAAAGAGAGCTTTTGTGCTTTTGAAATGTACATCCTGAAAAATCTGCAAAATTCATGTTTAAAGACAATTTTTTTTCTCGTCATAATGATTTTATCCAAGTTTTTTTTTTGTCAATCTTTCATGTACCAAGATAGAGAGTTATTCTTTCCTCTATACAGTGCTCATTCTAATAAAGAGAAGCTTTAAGGCTGGTCAAAAAAACAATCTCCATTGTTCTTGAAGTATCCTTGATATATTCCATGCATGGTTGTCCTCTGTTTTTCTCCATTGTCGCTGTGGACAGTAGAAGCTTCACATAATGTCGCCAGGTCATCTTTCAAGATCTATCTCTGCTGAGTTGTGCTGCCTCCTGTAGTCCCTCCTACATCTGTGACTTGAGTGATGTTGGTCATGTAGATTGTGGTTGGTTTGCTCCTTTTTCTTTCTTTATCCTGGAGAACTGTTGTCAGTAGATTCCATAGTGATCATAGATGGTGTATGTGTGTATAGTAGACAATTACAAACGATAAAACTCAGCCCTCTTCTGTTGATTTGGGTCCCCTATGTAGGAGCTCGGACCAAAAATCTGATGCACCAAGGTGTCTGTATACTGGACATGTAATGAAATTTACCTCAGAATTGGTTCTGGCCTTCGTTGCTGCACGTGTTTCCACTTGACTGTTCTACAATTTATCTTATGTTCCTCTCTGAATAGCTGTCTCCATCCTAGCCTGTTTGTGACTTGATTGCCCATTGACTGGTAGTTCTCTTAAATGGTGGTGAGCTTTAATCACTGGACAGGAATATTTTTTCCCAAAGCTGGATTTCATGGTCCTGTCAGCAAATATTAGAACAATGGTCATAACTGTGGTGTTACAAGAATATCTTCATATATATGTATCAGATATATATATATCAAAATCGCACTTTCATATGCATATCTAATGACATACTTTCTTGCCGTTGAGTATCATTTTATTTTGTGCTTTTTGATTGATGATGATGTCTGGTTCGGATAAGTAATGATTGATGTGATGTATTATTCACTGTTTTTAAAAACCATGATGTGTTTTCATTTGCAAATGTCAACTGTTACTTGCCTGCCATTTCTTGATTGTTTTTATCTATCCAAATCATAAACAGCTGACATGTCTGAAGAGTTTGTCTCAAGAAATATCTATCAATTCTAGCTATTGTTGACGAATATCTGAGATCTCTCTCGCATTGTTTTCTTTTTCTTTTTTTTTTTTAGATGGGGTGGAGCATTGTCTTTATTGTTTTTGCTAATGTTTGTTTTGTTTTTTTTCCTTTTCATTGGTCCTTCAGTTATGGGTTACCATTCCATACTTTGTCTTGATTCCATGTTTGTAGTAGTCCACTACCTATTGGTTGAGGATCTGGACAACCCCACCATCCTCAGCCTTTCCCTGGAGGCAGTGTAGATATTAATTATAGTAGGAATATAATCTTCATCGTAAAATTTTAGAAAGATGAGATTATTGAAATAATAGAGTATTCATTTTCTTTTTTTTTTTTTTTTTGGAGAATTGATTATTGTTTTTTAGCTATGCCAGTGGGTTTTTGCTTTTTTTTTTTATTATTTACTGCTCCGCTGTCAATATTGCAAAGAAATTGACACTTAATTATCTGTGAACAGAGGGGGAGATCTTAAGTCACAGGAAATTGTTTGGTATGGTAGCATAATGAAGTCAGCCATGTGCACATCTCAGACAGATCCACCATAGTTAATGGGCCATTTTGACCAGCCAACTTATTTTTCCTGTGTCAAATACAAGAGGTTTTAGACAGGCACTGTCAAAAAAGAATAAAAATCCCTTTTCCTCCTCATTATTTGAAATATGTATCCGAAAATTCTGGAAAAATTCATCATGCAAATAAAATATTTTCTACTTATCGTCATATATTCTTCATAAATTTTTACTTTATGTTATAAACAACATGAGAAGAAGTTGTTTTTCCTTCTTTGCAATGCTTGTGTTATACTTCTTAAATACCTGGCAAAGTAAAGTTACCCTCCAGGCTGAAAACATGGCCCATTCAAAGTGCAGATTTAACTCAAACTAAACATTTTTAGAAGCCCCTCTGCAGCTGAGTGTTCAAAAGAAAAAATCATCTGTCACTTTTTTTAATATCTAGGTCTTATTCATCTTTGATCTCCCATTTGTACTGGTGGATGTTGCATGGAGACAGTCAGCCGAAAGGCGAGTGGCCTGGAGGTCAAAATTTGTATCTAGGTCAAAATTTGTGTTGTAGATTTTTTTTAGTCTTCGTAAAATTTGGTATCTTGGCGTATGGTTGATTTCATTATGCCACTAATATTATCCTCTTTATTATTGCAGTATTGGAAACACAAAATTTGTCCATAAAACAAAACAAATGGCATCATATCTGCTTTTATCATGAACATCAAATAGCTTGGCCCTTGTTGTTCTTTTAGCCTTTTGATTTTGCTTCAGATTTAGGAAACGCACTTTAGGAAATCACTGGTCCAAAGGCAAATGTAACTGCAGGTTCGTCTTTGAAAACATCACAATTGAAACTTCACTTCTTGATAAAATGTGTACTTTTAAAGTTAAAGTAATTTGAACTAACATATCAGAACATTGTAATTTGGCAATGTTTATAACAGGAACTTATAACTGGCACTTTCAAAAGGGGATAACATAATTTGGACTTTCATTAAGTAAATTGTAATTTGGCATGTCACTGACAGAAGCTTGTAATTTGGCATTTTCATTGGTATAACCTGTTAACTCTTTCCATGCCAAAGAACGATATCTTGTCGATATTGCGGGCAGCCATTGTGCCAACAAACAATATATCGTCTATATAGCGCTACTGAGTTTGTGCGAAGTTTACATAGAGATAGACACTTTATCGGTTACTTTCGGAACGATAACTCCTGTGTACTTTGTTTCTCACTCTTTTGGCATGTGTTTTGAGTTGCAAAATTGTTCGATAACGATAAAAATCAGTGCAAAAAAAAATTATCGGTCGTTGCTAAGGTAAGCTAGTGATGAATACACCCACTCCAGGCCCTTCTCGGGGTTCTAGACCCTCATCTCGGTGAATTTTGTCAGAAGATCAAGCATGGGAGCTTATTTTTCACGGTGTTAGTGATGATGAAGAAGGATCTGATATGGATAGTCTAGATGATGATAGAGCTGACGAGGATTATGAAGTAGACTCAGATCAAACATGTTCTGTGCCTCACTTTTCTTTTCTAAATACCTCTACTGCCTTTTCTGTATCCTAATCTTATTCATTTCCCTACATTTCCATGCATGACATATGTAATTCCTATGCATAGAACCAAAGTTATGATGATCTTTCTGCAGCCATATGCTTTTCATGCGTGCATTTAAATATGGCCTGGCACAAAGGTGGAAACCCCCTTGGCATGGAAAGAGTTAAAGAGCAGGCCAGATTGCTTGCCGCAAATTGGACAAAGTGATTGATTAAACCTAAGATTATGTCCCTCAACCCACAAGATATTCTGTCTCTTAGCTTCTCAAGGGACCTGGCTACAAGTACATTGCTGTGTGATACTAGCCTCACATTTGGTAAAGGTGGCCTTGGAATATCCATTCCGTATATCCCACACAAGTAATTTGACTCCATTATTCTTTCCGTTTTTCATTTGAGCTGTTTCTCGCAGCAGTTTTGTGTTTGTTGCAAAAAGACCTGTGTCACAACTTCTTGTCAAATGATTGTCAAAAATTAGCATTCGTCATCACAGAAATGAGTGTAGCATTAAACTTGCATCTAGAGGAGATCAAATTTAAGTTTGAAAAGTAGTCATTATATTCACAAAAAAGGGCTTATATGACTGCCCACAGTTGTCAGTATTTATTATTGTAGGATTACAATTCTCACTTTGTGCATAGAGATGATGCTCTCAACTAAAAAATCAAGTTTTACATATACCTCTCCATGAGATGGATGACAGTTTTTGTTTTGAATTTGTGAAAACATCGTCAAGTATTATTTTCAAATATATATATATAATAATACGACATCATATACCACATTTTTTCCACATTAATGACTTCTGTGGATTTCCTGAGTAACTATGATTGATCACATCGCCAGACTGATTATTCAGGTCATAGGGCTCTGACAGGATAGTGTTCCAAATTTTGTACATTGAAGCAAAAACAGTGAAATATTTTGCAAAGAGCACTATATCCAATGGTGAGAAGCTGTTTATATTTTTAATTTTTTTTTTTTATGATTTGAGAAACACTGTAACTTTTCAAACATTGGAACAAAAAACTCATGTTTTATTTGCTCAAAACAAGAAAGATCAATCTGATTTTGCAGTCAAACTGTTGACTTACTGTTGTAAATCTCAGAAATGCTCATAATTATGATACTGGAAATGACTTTTTCTGTGTATGTCCGTGATGGGTGGGGACGTGGCAGGGACTACTGCCTTTATTAGCTTTGTTTACCTTGCAGATCACATTTAGAGAATGCTTCACTCATAATTCACTCTACTTCTTAGTTTGCCGTTGTGCAGTGTTAGGAATAGAAATGCAAACAGTACTTAAGAGATCACATTTAAACTTTAGGAGAACTGGTCTCAATAAAACCATCTTGGGCACCTGATTTATTCACTCAGTGGCTCAATATTTGTCCTTTTCACCTGTCTCAAATTGGTGAGAGAATTTCTGGCAGAGTTCACAAACTTACATTTTCTTGTTTTATTCGTTTGTTTTTGTTTTTTCCATACTTTCTTATGTTTTGTTTGTTCAGATTTTGATCATAACTTACAGAAAGAAGAAAGAAATATTTAATCGGCAGATTTTTTAATAGCTTTATGTTATTATTATTGATGTATATATGTTTTAATTTTGTGGTTGTAATGATGTTGAATGCCATCATGAGAACGTACATATGTTCAGGATTAATTGCTTTAATTTGACCGTCTCTGGTCACTACATCTATTCACAAGAGAGTTTTGTGTGGGTGCATGTTATATGTATGTGATGTTAAAAACCAAACATTATGCAAAACCTTGAGTCATCACAGATTTACTTGTCTCACACCCAGTCAGAATGAGTGGTGTAGCAATTTCCACCAAAAGAGTTATTATAATTATCACATTGTTCCTACACTTATATACTCTGATGTGGCTTGCCCAAAGTTAAATGCTGGCTTGCTGTACCCAAAGATATTGCACAACAGAGGGTGGCTACTCAGCATCAGCTATAGTCAGGAAAAAATTGACAAAAATAGTACATAAATCTTTATGTTCACTTCACAACAGCTTAATCTATTTATAACCACCCCATAAGATCAATGCACAACATTTCCGTGTTTTGTTACGGGTGTTAGGTTCCAGGACTGCCCACGATTAGTGAAAGTTTGCAAAGTAGGGATGCTGTATTTATTTTGTTATTTACATACATTTAAACCTTTATAAACCTCCCGCACACCATTATCAACCCTCTGCTATAGTGTTACACACTAATCTGCCTTATATTTGTTACAGTGAGAAAATTATAAATGGAAATTAAAATATTTTTTTCATTATGTCGCACCCAGCTGTACAGATATACATGTACATGTGAAAAAAAAATACTATACAATAAAGCCGTGAACAATGAACCCGCGATGAATGAGGGAATACTGTACTATCTTATTCAGAAATGATTATTCTTTCAGTTGCTAATAATTGCATTATTATCCAAACCACCTTCATCACATTCAAGCCCGCTCTGTTTGTCCAGTGACTTGCGACTCATTCTGACTGGCCACAAGACATACCTTGTAAAATGTTGTCATATTTTTTTTTGTTATTACTGTTTTCTTTTTCCTCCTGATGGTTCTTTGTTACATAGATGTGTCCATTTAAGGTAGATGGATGTTGATGCAATGTAGGGACTTGAAGACAGAACTCAGAAAGGATATCATTATACTTTCATACCCATACATCAGGTGTACTTGTCCACACAGGATGCACAGTTTATGTATGCACATATGAGATTTCTTGATGTTGGCATGATTATTTTAACTATGGTATGTATACATGATATATAAATATATGAGGGCAAATGAGTTGGAAATTGCCGCAGGCAATCACAAGTTATGGACATTTTTAACTATTTTTCGACTCAGACACCAAAGTTTTTCATTCAGATTAGAAAAGGTTGAATTTTTGTTTTTGTGGAAAATAAAATAAAAATTTAAGAATTTCACCATAAAATTTTTAAAAACAGTTGTAACTCCAAATCTCTTTGCATGACTTCCGAATGATTTGCCCAGGATGCAAGCACAACTTCCGACTTAATTTCATCTCTCTCTGAATATATGTCTTGTGCCCCAGGGCAAATGAGTCAGAAGTCGGGCCGGGTGGTTTAGAGTTACAGTTGTTTTTTTGGGTGGTTTAGAGTTACAGTTGTTTTTTACCGCTTTTTACTGTTTTCCGACTACAATACCAAAATGTTTCTTTTTTTCAGGTTATGAAAAGTTGAACTGTCATTTTGTGAAAACAGAAAACATTTTAGTATCCTAGTCGGAAAGCAGTTAAAAACAGCCCTGAATCTTTATCGCCCCGTGTGACTTCCAATTCATTTGCCCTGGTTGCAAGACATATATTCAGAGAGAGATGACAGTGACATACTTTATGATGTATGTTGACATGGATTTCATTTGATGAGTCATATGCATGTAAATGTATGTTATTTTATGACATATATATATGTGACATTGTGAGTTTTGATGATGATGCATTTATGCTCAGTTAAAGTTTTATGGTGTATGTATGGCTCTTGCATGCTCTGACCACATGTTTTAATCTGAATATGCTCATTTGTTACAGTTATGCGTGTACGCACACATACAGTTTATGATTACACATGTTGAGCTATTCTCCTTTACAGCCAAATTAGTCCTCATTTACTCTGTCAGCAAGATAACTTTCTTTCACTATACAGTTGAAGTCTAAGGTTTTCCATCAACAAAACGTAACATATGTTCTGAACTTCTGGGGAGTCTTTTTCCCATTACAATAGAAACTTTGTTCATGAGCCATGAATGGTGCCAACATAAATGCATGTTTGAGGTTAGATTAACAAATTGTTAAGAAAACGACCACGTCATTTCATAACCTCAGTTCACAATTGCTCTGTCTCCTCTTTGGTAATTTCAAGAAATTGTGCTTTTGAAGTTTTTATTCTACATTTGATAGAGAAGATCATCAATAAATGTAAAGTGTGGCTTGTGTGATTCAGGTACACTCTCAACCTAAATTAGAGAACGTGGTATATTTATATTGAGCATAATCTGTCCATGCACTTAACACTGATTTTGTAGAAAGTGGAGATAGAACATTTGTGAACTCGGGTGACGGTTTGCGGAGCAGTCACATCTCATGCACCTGTCAGCCAAGTGAACATTGATCATTCAAGCCGATGTCTTACAAGTGCAAACTTCAAAATGACCAGGAAAAAATACCCAAACAGATGTGAGCTAGAACAGTCACTCTGACTGCTTTGCATTTTTGGAAAAATGAAATAGCATTTTAGAGCATTTAAAAAAAAAAGTCAATCTTGCCCCCTTTTTTTTTTTCTTTTCTTGTTTTTCGGAGACAAAAATTCCTTTTCCAGCTTGAAAAGAAAATTTGGTATCTGAGTCTTCAAATAGTTAAAAACCTTAACTCACAAATTGCCTGGAACAACATCCAACTTGTTTGCTCTGGACCCAAGACAGATATTTTGATATGGGAAATAAGATGTTTATTTCATGATGAATTTCCCAGACGTTTCCATCGAGCAAAATTCATATGAAAAAAGCAAAACCTTCTACTTCCTGCTCCACTATGCTTAATTACTCTTCATATGTTTGGCAAAGGGAATTAATTTGCTGACAAGTAAAAAGTAAAGTTTCATTATCACAATTTGCCAACTGGAAGAAATCTTGAACAAGTATCCTGTGTTCTTTCTCACTAATTTTTTTTTTTTTTTGTAACACATTGCAATGAAATTTTGAGATAGAAAAAAAATAGCAAAACAATCAAGATGTGATGAAAGTGTTAAAATTTTCATGTGATGTTTTTTGTTGTTTTCTTTTTTTTTTCTCTTTATTTCTGTGGTAATGGTTTTAATTTTGTTCTTTTTTTTTTTTTTTTAAAGGAGTTTCAATGTTCTTCAGAGTGCTTCTTCAGGGATTTTTCAGTTTGGCAAACTGTTAATCAAAAGTGCTCAGGTTGTAATTGTTTGCTTGTTTGTTTGTATTTTCACTCTGTTTTATGACCAGTGAAGCACATATATAATGCATTTGTTGGTTATGGCCTTGTGTAAAGAAAGCAAAACATCTTCATGTCTTTGCAAACCTGTGCATTTATCTACAGGGACATCGTTGTGCGCAACTTTATTTCTTCCCTTTGCAAGACAGGAAAGAGATGTTGAGTAAGCAGTGTAAAGAAGGGAAAAAAAAACACTTCGCACTCTTTGCTTAGAAACATACCCTATGAAAAATTCCCCCAAAATTATGGTTTAAAGGGAATGTTTTCATCTTATTATTGTTATAATTTTGTCAGAGTTTTGATCATCAGACTTACGAAGGACATGAAGTAAAGGATTGTTTTACAGAACAGAGTTCACCACACACCGTTTTAGTACCAAGATGTATCTGAAACCCAAATAAACTTTCCACATGGCCACAATAGTCACTCCGATTTTTTTTTTTTTTTTTCTCCGCTGCTTGTTCAAAACCTTTTTTTGTCCGGCAAAGGGAAGTAATAGGGGTGGGCACAATAATCTCCCATTGAGTTTTCAGTTTGAAAGCTGAATGAGAAACTTGTCCCAAAGGTTGACTGGCTTATGGTCACGTTGAAAGTATTTAGTATTACATGTCTGACCTGAGGGTGATGTGAGTTTGCTGTTTTGATGAGATACTTTGATCTTGAGGAATCTGATGTAGCTGAGAAATTTGAGCTCAGATTTCCACTTGTGGGATGAGTTGACAGATTGTTAAAAGATACTATAGATTTGATCTGAGAGATGTTTGAAATTGAATGAGCGAATAATGTATGTCAGATACAACATGTATTGAAGAATAAGATCTTACCTGGAGAGTCCAAGCTTAACTTGTTAGTTTATCTTTCAATTTTTATGATGGATTAGCTTGTGATAATGATCTTAGCTAAGGAACTCATTCATAGTCATGGGTGCACTAGTTCAAAATAGCTGAGTTTCTGTTGAGTGTATGTCTGGTTCTAGAGATGTTATAGAAATGTGACTTACAATCATTTATGGTAGCATCTTCAAGTAGGTGAATCATGTCGTACCTAAGAGACTGCAACATTGGACTGACCAGAGTGATTTCCTATGATATGTAAATACTGTAGTCCTCAGCTTTATTAATTGTCATCAGTGCCAGAGATTTGCTCAAGTAACATACACTTTAATTCTATACATGACATAGTGTTTTGCTGATCTAACTTGTGATAATTTGAGGGTGGCAGTTGAAAAGTTAACCAGTATATTGTATCAATCAGTGTCTCCATAGGTAACATAAATGTATAGGACTGGGTCAGAAAATTTCTAAAAAAAAAAAAAGAAAAAAGTTTTGTGCTTTATTTTATTTGTTATTCCTTGCACAGACAACCAGAGATGCTTATTGTATTTGTGTGGATTCATATGAAATGGGCACAGGGCTACTTAATTGCTCAAGAAAACAGTTATACCAAATAAGCCTCTGGGGAAACAGTGAGAGGTCATTTTGACCAGCCCTATCATTTCCCTTTGCCAGACACTAGAGGTGGTGAACATACACTCTAAGATAATGAATAAATAATTTTTACGCTTACCTTTTGACAGTTTGATGGCTAAAAGAAAAAATGATAAACTTATTACAATTGCAAGAAAACATTTTCCATACACCATGAAATTTTTTTGGAATTTTTCATGATTTAAGTTTCAAGCAAAGAGCAGAAAAGTGATTTTTTTTTTTGTGTGTGTGTGTTTTTTTTTTTTTTTTTCTTTATACTGCTGTTCAATTTATTCAACATCTCTTATATTCAACACCGTGTTATGGCACAATGTAGCCATAGTCGTGTTGATGTGCCGTTAAATCCTAACACAAACCAAAAAAAAAAAATATTATATTTCCCTGTTGGGGGCCTGAGTACATAACTAGTTTTTTTTTTTTTTTGCTACCACCTGCAGGCAGTAAAAGCCTGCCATCGATTGAATGTTTCCCATGGAATACCATCCTCAATGTTTCAGGAGTGATATGTCTTCTGTCTCCTTGATCCTGTCTTCTGTCCTGCCCTCATCATCTCTTCTTCTTGAGGTTTAAACATATCTTTCTGTGTTTAACACAATATAGCCATGATCGTGCTGATATGCCATTAAACCCAAACAAAAACAAACAAACAAACAGATGTCTTGTATCTGGCAAGGGGAAGTAAAAAGGCAGTTCTGGGGGATCTCCCATTCACTGACCTTTGACATTCATTCATACACATGATTCATCACTTCAGGATCTGGTCTTTTTAACACACGTACTTTTACACAATACAGTCACCATCTCGCCATGAGGCCAGAGTGGTTTTTACCAAGGTCTAGTAATGCTGTTTCTGTTAGACTGATTTCCATGGGTAGTTAGAGGTGTTGCTCTTTAACCCATTGTAACTTTTACCAATTTATTATAAGCCATGCACTATAAGGTTGGTCAGTTTTCTTTTTTTTCTTTTTTTTTTTTTTTAACCAAGTGAAAGCAATGCTGTTTAGGTGCCATAAGGTTGATCATTTTTTTATTTATTTTTTTTTTTTTTAACCAAGGGTTGTGAGATTGATTTTGTATGTGTGGGAAATTGAGGATTAACAATTGGCTCAAGTTTACCATAAGATTGATTTGTTTTTTTTACTTTGATGAGGTTTAGTGATGCTCCTTTGAGTGCTGTAAGATTGGTCTGACTTTATAACTGTCAGTCAGTGGTAAAGCCAGTGAAGAATTTGCTTGCATTTTACTTTATCATTGACATAAACATGATTTTAAGGGACACAGAGTTATAAATCTGTTTTGAAGACTAGACCTGTTTTCTGTTGTTTGTTTTCGACCAGAAATAAAAAACAATTTTACATATTGTTCTTTGCCAATGTTATGAAAGAAGTAAATCAAAAACAGAAGCTGCATTTCGCATATGTCAAACAGGTTTGATGATAGGCCCCATGTTGTTACTTGACTATGCACTCAGTCGCTGTCATTGCCTGGTTGCTACACTTTTGTTGTTGTTCTTGTTGTCGCTATTGTTGTTTGTTTATTTGTTTGAGTTTGTTTATTTATATTCAGCCTTTGAACTTGAAAGTAGAATTATCTGGGCTTTAATCGCTTGTCCAGGTTGGTCTGAAAATATTTTTTTCAGCTCATTCAGTGACATGTATGTCTACTGTTCTTCCATTTTTGAACTGTTTACGTGCTGAGGGTTCTTTAATGTGTTTATCATACACATAGGACCTCTGCATGAAGTATACTTACTGTCATCCTATACTGTCATCCCATCAAGCTAGACATCAAGCCTCCGTAGCCAAGGAGCTAAGGGACTGTTGAGATGTAGAAATCTTTCCCATAGTCCTGGTGGGTTTTGAACCAGTGACACTTTTATCGAGAGGCAAGTGCCTAACCATTCAATCAGAAACAATGATGAAATTTATCTGTGGTCAAAAGATGACACTGAGATCAAACTGGCAGGATGGGACAGGAATGACCTTTGTTTTCTTTTTCTTACAGGTTATGTATGGTTTGAGATGTCATTCAATTGTTCGGTACAATGAATGAGTTAGGGTTAACGTTAAGGTTAGGGTTAGGTCATGATTAGAGTTAGGGTGGTGTATAAAGTTCATTCAAATCTGTTAGAACTTTTCCTGGCAGGGGGCCAGGGTTTATAAGTAGGTGTCTGCTCCCACATGCAGGTGGTGAAAACGCATCATCACTACGATGTCTCCCATGGAATGCCAATCTCGACATTCCAGGGGTGACATGACTTCTCTCTCTCCTTGCTCCTGTCTTCTGTCCCGCTTTCTTTCCCCTCTTCTTCTTGGCGTGTAAACGAATCTTACCATATTAGACACAATATAGCCGTGATTGTGCTGATGTTTCGTTAAACCCCAACACAAACATACAAACAGCCTTACAATATTAAGACCACACGGTAAAAATAGCTTGCTACCATCATTTTGCCTATCTGGTAGCAATAGGTTCGTCCTTAAATTAACCACAAGATTTTGTCATGTAAGCTCAAAGCAACTTGACTGGTGGGAGCGAATTAGGAGGAGTCAGGTATAGGTGGAATGATTGAAAGATAGAGTGAAAGTGTGACAGTGATATTTTTTTTTCATGACGTAGATTAAAATGCAATGCCAAATAAGTCAGTACTGTACAGTACAATGGTGTAAGTACAAATATTAATTATATTGATATAATTATGTATGTATGTATTCAGAAGTTTCAAAACCCTATTGCCTACAGTTCTTGAATTGAATTTTGAATGTGTTTACTACATGTTCTGTAACTGTAACTTATGCTATTATTCTCAACTGATGTGATTCAATGGTGAAGGATTGTGCTTTGTTTTGTTTTGCTGTTGCTGTTTTAAATTTTGAATTTGGTCTTTGTATTTAGTGACAAGACCAAGGATTCCAACATTTTTGTTCTAATTTCTTTGTCAGTTTTCCGGCTTTTTAATTACTTTTTTTTTTTTTTTTAATTATTATTATATATTGTTATCATTTTTATTTTTATATATTGTTGGAGTGCAGATGAATGTCGGTTATGAAACACTGAAACAATAATAAAAAGTATGACAATTGAAACAAGTGTCTCTCTGAGCTATTTGTTTCCTTATTTGGAGCGTTGTTGTTGTTATTGTTGTTGTTGATTTTTTTTTTTTTTTGTTCTTGTCGTTGTGTTGTCGTTGTTGTAGTTTTCTGTTTGTTATGGGAGTTGTGTGTTGTTGTTTTGGTTTTTTTTTTTTTGGGGGGGGGGGATTTTTTTTAATTTTTTTTTTTTAATATTTGTATGTTTTTTTGGGTTGTTGGGTTTTTTTTTTTCTTTAGAGAGGCCGGTTTGTTTATTTCTGGTTTTGTTTTTTGTTGTTTTTTTTTGACGACGCTAGCTATGTTCAACATTTTACATGTACCACAACTTAATATACGATCATTATTTTGTTTCCTTAATTCAATGACTTTTGTATCGTCAGCTACATTAACACTACAATACGATATGGATAACTATGAGCATCGCAAGATCATGAAAAAAAGTTTGACCACATAGTGAAGGCTGTATATATAGAAAAACGAGCGTCTGCACATGAAACAGACCACTCATTGTGTTGATGCTGAGATCAACTCACGGTTCTTGCATCGCGGGATGGAAGAACACAAAGATCGGACACCTGCATTTGGGTGGGGAAGCCCGATGCCAAGCCTTCTCAGATAAGGGCAGATACATTTAGGAGGTCCCGTGTGAAGGTTGGCGCGTTAAAGAATCCTTGGCAGTGAAAAATCGAAGAGTAGGCGGAGTGCCGCTGTCCCGGCAAAATTTCAAAATTTCTACTCACAAATATTCTCATCCAAAAAAAAAAAAAAGCAGCCTCTTAAAGCCAACATAACCCAACTTTCTTAGTACTGAAAGGCTTAGGTAAAGAAAAGCTTTTCTCGGGATGCCTCTGAAAAATACAGGGAGTGATTTTTACCACGGCAGCCGTTATTATAAGCTTAGGTTAGGGTTAGGGGCAGGGTAAGGTAAGGTAGAGAAGCTGGAGCTTTAAAGCCCGCTCTATTTCTGTGTACTCGTCGTGAATATTATCACGAAATGTGAATGCGAATGGGTGTTGGTCGTGACGTTGTAAGTGGTAATCAAGACGGTGGATACAGACGAGACACACAAACTTCAAGGCATCTGTCTATCTCCGATGCATACCGGTGTCTGCTCCAGCTGTCTTCTTTCTCTTCTTTAAGCCTTTCAATCCTAAGAGATAGGATTATCTCGGCTTTTAGAAGTAATCCATTTTTGTTGAGAATTTTTGTGGGTAGAAATTTGGAAATTTGGCCCGGACAGTGGCACTCAGGCCTACTCTTCCATCGATATTAAACTGCCAAGAGTTCTTTAACGTAAGTAACGAACAAACGGGACCTCCCAAATATATTCGCCCTTATCCGAGAAGGCTAGACGTCGGACTTCCCTACCCACAGGAAGCCAGGGACAGTTGAGTTACTGAAGAAAAATGCGGGTTTTCGATCTTGGTGTCCTGTCATCCCCCGATGCAGAACCCGTGAGTCGATCCCTGCCTGTTTTCTCCATGAGCAGACGCCATACCCATTGAGCCACTGCGTCCCCCTGTCTTCTTTCCCCTCCGGCTGAGCTCTTATATAGAGAAATCAACCTGTCTCGAACTCTCTCGAACCTGCACGTGCTCAGTAGCCCCATCGTCACACATAAAACCGTGACGTTGTGCGCAGACGTGATGTAGGCTACTCCACACACACACTTGCATGGGCCCAGTATCTATAATTACGATCCACTAAACATCGCTAACAACACACACTCGCGTATAGTAGCGCTTGTCCCCGAACAGTACAGGTTCTGAGCGCTTCACAATCTATTATTACCCAAACAGACCCAAACGAGACACATCATAAACGTTCTCAGTTCCCTGGGCAGAATACAAGGCGGCTGCCTGTTAGGTGCTCATATCTATATTGATCTAAATAATACGTCAATCACTGTCTATAGTCGGGTACTCGTTCAAACCTGGATGGAGTTAGGAAATGTGTGTAAATTGTCTTTACCAAGGACAAAATGTCGGGATATGTCAGGATTCAAATCCGGAACTTTAGATCTCGGGTCTAACGACCCAACCAGTAGGCTACGACACGACATTTATTAAGTTTTATTGTCCCAAGTGTTTAATTTTGGTTAAACTTGTAAATTTATAGTTGTAATCAATTTATCATTTAAAGAATGAGTCATAAAATTGTGCCATAAATTTGTACTGTTATGCGCATTCAATTTATAATATCGCCTCATAAAACTGCACCAATAACTCTCGATAACCTGTCTTTCAAACATTAGTGATATTCTCCCCAGCCCCCCCTCCCCCTTCTCTCTCTCTCTTCCTCCCTCCCTCACTCGCACTCTCTCGCTGCGTATGTATGTGTGTGTGTGTGTTTGTGTGTGTCTGTATGTGTTTCTATCTATCTATCTATCTATCTATCTATCTATCTATCTATCTATCTATCTATCTATCTATCTATCTATCTAT
>JBCAUA010625035.1:0-31076 GCA_038406235.1 Peronia verruculata
TGCCTGTCTATCTGCCTCCCTGCCTCTTGTCTGCCTATCTGTCAGTCTTTCTGCCTGCTTGCTTACTTGCCTACCTGCCTGTGAATTGATGGATGGCTGTCTGGGTGGGTGGGGAGATAGGCAAGTAAGTAGGTAAATATAGAAAAAGTAGCCAATGACTGCTTATATTATTTGCTTTGTTTGAACTTTTCTACATTGTAAACTGCTAACAACGTATTTTCCTCATGGATACATAGATATTTGTGTAAATTGGATACCATACAAAAAACAGAGATTTCTAAGTGGAGTCCACACACAGCCAAGATGGGCACCTTCAGGTGTCTCCCTTGTATCTTTTCTATATTCAATTGCTTATTCTGTCTTTGATATATGAGTCACAGGCTTGACAATCACTGATTGACCCACTCTGATCTCTCAGGGCAAGAGGACAGTGGACGCTGACGGCCAGGAGTCGGTCAATGACATGGTCACAGAGAACAGTATGTTACAGTCGGAGAACGACAAGCTGAGGCAGAGGATCAAAGCTCTACAGGAAACCATTGAGACGCTGAAAGCCAAGAATGCCCAGCTGTTGGCAGATGCTGCCGTCTTCTCTGTGATGGGGAGTGATGGTAGGATGTCTAGTACATCGACTCTCTGTATCCCTCTTTCTCTTTCTTTCTCTTGTGTCAGGTCTGGAGATGACATTACTGATCATGGCACAGCGGTCCTCCTTGTTGTCCACCATCTTTACTAACTCCGTGTTGTAGATTGTGAACCTATACTGGTTGTGTCACTGTTTAAGTTGTCAATACCAGATGTTCACCATGGGGTTACTACACCTTAGGCTGAAAGCAACTCAGTGAAACAGTCATACTAAAACAACTCAAGGAAATAGAATTCTTGGAAGGAACTTTTATGGGAAAATTTATGTGGACAAATTGAAGACTCGTTGTGCTTGTTTATTTGTCATGATTGTGGACCAGAGCATGAGTTGCCCCAGATGTTCCCTTGGTCCACTCCTGAATGTTTTCTGTCCATCATTTTTTGTTCCTGCCTTTTTTTTTTTTTTCGCTTCCCATCTACTTCGCCAGCAGAGGAATGTTAGTTTGGGTATTTGGAGGCTCCAGGCATAACATTATTTGAGACAAGAGTCAGCTGACATCTGTTTATGTAACAGAAAAATTATTGAATATTTGTCTTTGAAAGTGTTCAGGTGGCATTACTGAACCATAATTTTTTGTTTTCCACTCATCAGTACAGAGTCCTATCCCTATAAAAAAGATCATTTTTCCCTCATCCACAGGTCAAGCTTCCAATGAGGACGTCTCCAATCTTATCAAGAAATATGTGCAGGAAATTGAGGATCTGAGGTAGAAGCTTCTTTTGATAGCTGTTGTTCTTGCAGATATTAGTTCTGGCAGTATATTCTGAGATTTATGGTGTCAATATTTCATTCATAGTAAAATAGAAATATAGTATTTGAATTAACGGGAATATTATTTTAAAAATGTCACGGGTGCAATATCAAAATTGTTATACTAGATTAAATTTACTAGTTTTATTTACTTGACTTGTCAATCCCAAGATTCAGAAGTCCATTCCGAGAATTTAGAATAAATGTGGATAAAACCTGATCTAAAATTCATAGGCAGTTTGGTTCTTCGGATGGACTGAGTTTAGCTGGTGCTTAGGGGTTACTGACTGTCTCTTCTTTGTGCAATACCTCTGTCTACAATCAAAGCTGACTCCAAACTGTTTTCACTACATGAAAATGTATGAATTAAGGTTTTATGTGATAGTACATAACTCAATTTGGTGGATACGGCTTATTTTGACTGGCTGTACAATATATACTCTTCCACTTTGTAATGGTTACTTCACCACTGAATGTTTGTCTTTTAGCTGTGCTCCTTTGATGTACTGGTCATCGGTTTTGGCCAAATCACTAACTTTCTTATGCTGTGCATTCAGTTTGAGTGCTAGAAAGATGAGCCAAAATGATATGAAGTATATCATGACTGAACATGACAATTTCACATACCTTGCTTCGTTTACCCACAGAACCAAACTGACAGAGTCAGAATCCATGTATGAGCATTTGAACAGGACATCTTTGCGCTCACCCCGTTCACCCAGGATGTCCATCAGCTCTTTCTCTATGATGTCATCCTATGCTGGCGGCTTCGAGGCTCCGGCATCACCGGAATATTCAGAGACATCCATCCTACACGATGCCAAGAAAGAGATGAAGAGGCTGAAGAAGCTGAGAAAGTCTCAGTCTCGCCCTGTGAACCAAGAGTGAGTCTGCTCATAGTTAATCCATTTTGCTGCTTTGGACTGTTACATTATCAAATATATACTGAACTCTTCTGTAACATTGGCTGCCTGTGTAAATGCAGTAACAGCAGTAATAACAGTAATAACAATTATTACCCTGACGAAGATCCAAGTGGGCTCAAAATTTTGGTCCAGCAATATAAATTTATTTTATTATCTAATTACCAAGTTCTTCATATTACTTTTCAACTTTTTGATATATTTGATTAGTTGCCGGTGGACAGTCGTCTTTATTTTAAGACATGTTTTGTAGAATGACAATAATAACAATAATGAAAGTAAAAGTGATAGCGATAAATTTGTGGATCAACAAAAATCCACATGATCTGCTCCAAGATACCTTGACAGAGAAAATTTAGACAGCTAAAATGGTTAAGAAACAAATACAAACATGTATTAATATATACAGTAGATCTACAGGAAACAAGCATAGCAATTTTTTCCAAAAGAAAAATGTGTTACATAATGATAGCAAAATACATGTAAGATAATAATTTAATAACAGATATTTAATGGACAAAAATGTCACAAATTGTATCAAAACCAGGAACACTCAGTATCATGTGAGCGGTATGATCCAATAGATATGTATGCACCAGTTATGACTGACGTAAGACCAAAATGATATACTTCAGTTTTTTAGATTGTTTTCGTTTTCTTCGTCTATCACATGGTGTTATGTAGGAGTGACAAGGAAAATGTGAACACCAACAGAGAAGAGAACGGAAGTGCCAAAGATGACGGACAGGCCACCAGTCAGGAAAAGTCGGAAGATGAGCAAAATGGGGTAAGCTTTCGGAGATACTAACCTTTTCATGTCATGCCACCCTATATTGAATGGCACCAGACGCAAACTCTACTGTTGCAACACTCCACGTCGTGCCACACGAGTATCGAGTTTCAGAGTTTCGTATTGTTTTACATTGTAATATTGATGTGCATTATTTTTTTTAAAGTAACATTGCTATAATGTCACATCTGTAGAGAAGTAATGTGTCCAAAAAAAACTTTTTGTTTATTGATTTTTTTTAAAGTTGTCCAAAATGGTGCGTTTACAGGGAATGGCTTTCCAAAATCAGTATGTCAGGAGAGAATTTTGGGTTCGGGCAAGATGCGATGTGAAAAGGTTATAACCTGGATATTTGTAAAAGACACAAGAAATATCCTCACGTGAAAAAGTAATGACTGATAAGATTGGAAATAAATTTGAAAAAAAAAAAAAAGGCTGGAGCATTTCACAGGCATAGTTACATTGGAGATCCCGCAGAGATGTCCATAAATAGTTCATGCTCTTCCATAAACAGTTGAATTGAATGGTTGTTATGATAACATAACACAATAGTGTTATGTTATTTTTTTACTACGATTGTCGACAGCTGAGATAACCACCACTACAGGATGTTGAAAAGCTTATAAAAACCATAACCATAAACAGTTGAAACATCATAACTGTTACATATCATTATCAGCATGAACAGAACATAACGAGAATAACACTCAGTTGTTGTATTTGTATGAAATTGCACACTTTCAAGATAGTTTTATTTTACACGAAGATTTTGAGCATGATATTTAGCCAGCAATGATCATGCACCACCCAGTAATTAAAAGGCACTTAAAATGGTGTGTAAAAAGAAAAGGAAAAACAAAAACAAAAAAAAAAGCAAGGAAGGTTTGCTGGGCGATTTTTTTTTTTTTTTTCATTCCCTGTAAGTGAGACTAAGGGGGTGTATGAATAAAAAAGTAACAATAGTCTCGCATTGTTGTCAAAATTTGCACTCAGTTTTTGTTGTTGTTGCAGGATGATGATGTGGGTGATGAGGAGGACAATGACTCTGTTGATGATGAGGATGAGTCAGACACTTCTACAGACTCTGACACAGATGGCGGAGGTAAGAATGTCTTGTCTTTCACATCATGAATTAGAAGATTCACTAGTAGAATCAGTTAGACAAAGTAGGACTTGATGTTCCATCTCTCACAGTCGTAGACCCATGGAATCATTATCTCCTGATGGATATATATTTGAATCTGTTCTTCAGTAAATGAGACAATCCTTATAGCAAAAGTTTCAGCACTTTTTTTTCAGTAATTTATCATCTCTGTACGTAAATATGTTTTCTTTAAAATCTAGTAAATAACTAAATGACGGCTTCTTTAGTAGGGAATTGTTGTATGCTGAAGTAGTCAAATAAAGCTGTTAAGATTTTATTCGACATAGATTAAATTTTCTATCATAATTTTCATTGAAATGTAGTTATTTTTACTGTTGATGTATACAGTTCATAGAAGAGAGATTGCTTGAAATAGTAGTTATTTGTACATAGATCACTCATTCAGTAACTTTGCTAATGCTAACTGACTCCAACCCTCCAGTTGAGTCACTGTCGGACATGTGGTATTTTTACTCAGGTATTTCCTGTACAAGCTTTGGATATGTTCACTGTATCTCTGCAGTTTTCAAACCCTTTTGATACTGAATCAGTTGTTTATATTCTTAAGCAGTGCATTCATTTTTTTTAACGATAAATATTTTTGGAGGGTATTTTGGTTATTTTTATGTACACTATAGGTGGGAAGTAGTTATATCAAGGTATAAAAGTTTTGCTCAGTGAAGATTTAAGCTGTTTCACTGTGTGATAATAAAGATTTCTGCAGCAGAGATCCAAATAGATTAAAAATTATGATGGTTTCCAAATTTTTATCATATTTGGTCATGTCATCCAAGACATTTCAATAAACAACAACAAAATTTATAGCCAGCTGATTTCGCCCATGTTCAGCTGTAGTATATAGCCACATATAGAGCCTCCAGTTCCCATTTACTTCTTTACCTCTTGAGCACGAAGGGGTGTGAGATTACTGAATTTTAGTCAAAAAAGTCATTTTCATCATTGTTATTTTCCTGCTAACTACCTCCATTTTTATATTCTGGTATGAAGAGGGTTACTGCAGACAGGGTAGAATCTGTATGCATCAGTTGTCGTTTTATTTTCAGCTTGTCAATTGACTGTTTCCATTTATTTCAGTTTCAGATATTTCAGATCTAGGTAGTTCCCCCCTCCCCCCTTTCCGTCCACCACATCCTCCTCCTTATTTCACCATTGGCTTAGTTTGCCACCCTATTCTCTTTCTGTTGGATTGAAGTTTTTGTGTGTATTTCCTCTGTCCTTCCTCGCCACTTTTGTTTTAGTTCAATTTTTTTTTTTAGCTTCCAATACCTCCACCATTAGGTACCTTCTTCACAAGCCAGCATAACCTGAACATTTTCTTTTGCTTGTCCCCACCAATACTGAGGCTTCCTTTCTTTGTTTGTTTGCTTTTTTTTTTTAATGTTATTTTCAAATTGAGGAGGGAACACTTTCATTCCGTTTTATACTATTCACTTTTCCCTCTGAAGCCACACCCGTGTTTTTTTGAGGCACATAACATTATGTCATATGATTTGTGATCGATTGCTTTAGTTATTGCCAGTGGAGTTTTGACTTCATAGTTGTTGGAAAAAGCATGAGTTTCAGTTATGTGTATGTTACTTATAAATATCTAGAGTTGGAACAAACCCAGTAGTATATGATCATTACAAATGGGCCTTAATGCTGGGACAATAAATATCTAGAGTTGGAACAAACCCAGAAGTATATGATCATTACAAATGGGCCATAATGCTGGATTAGGCAATGATACACAACTCAAACAATAAAAGAAATCTGGAATGTATAAGATAAAAAAACATAAGATAAGGTAATTCTTATATTTGTCTTATAAGGAAATTCCATTTACAGTATTCAGTGTGACACACAATGTAAATTTAAGATATTTGTTTATTATAGCATAGTCATATTCACTTAATATGAATGAAAGACACCGAATAAAAAGCTCACAATGATACTTTCGTTTCATCTCATAGTGAATTCTGGCAAAATTTGAAAACTCAGTCTTTACTGTTTGTATCATGGTATAGAGTATACATTGTATTATTTTTTTATTTGTTTCAAAAGTACATTCTTTTATGGTTTGAGATTTGTTGTAGCTATTAATGAAGAAAACCATAAAGTTTGTCATCTAGAATTATATTATATGAGTTTTTTATTTTCATTTTTTTATGGCCTCTTTGTGTGCTTAACCATACCATCACCTCACAGTTGTCCCTCTGTCTTGATGCTATATTAGCCTAAGAACGCTGGCTGTTCTTGCAGTTTGCCCATATTTCTGTAACACACAATGGTATTTTGTTTCAAAGCATGCATTACAACAGAAGCTTGTACAATTTGTGAAAGTTAACCAGATGGTGCATTTTTTGATGTTTTTTTCCAAAATATGTAAAACATCTAGAAAAATGAATGAAACAAAAAAGAAAGGGGGGGGGGGGTCATTCAATTGACCTGAAAGGTGTCACTCTGACACATATAAAGCTCAATTTATTTGAAATGATCAGACATTTTAAAATTTGGTCTTATTTCACACACAGATTCTATGACCAATTTCCCTTCATTTTCGAAGTGTTGAAATACAAGTTTACATTTAAAATTGTTAAAATGGAAATATAATTCGTCATTTTAATTTTGTAATTTCATTTTTCCCATGCATCTACTTGAAGAGAATTGAAAAAGGGATATTTAGACATGTCATTACATTTTATGCTCTGTAGTCTTGTTATCTGAAGATGTCAGGAAGCAAATGGAATTCATATCATGAGGGATTCCCAAAACAAGTGTCAAACTTTGAGGCAAATCATAAAAGTCATATATATATATTCCTTCTCCAAGATTTGGTCTTATGAGCTTTGAGATTTTCTTTGAAGTATGGTCTTTTTAAATTGTTACATGTAGCCCCAGCAGACTAAATTGTTTATACAAAATATTAGAGTATTCACAATAGATTTTGTTATACCTAACTTGTTATGAAACTAGTTTGAGCTGTTTTATCCAGAGCTAAGTAGTGTGCAAATGTATGTGTATTCTTTAAGCAGACAACTGTTAATGTGCAAGGATACGGTGTTGATGTGGTTGTTAATTTCGTCATATCTAAGAAATGCCAGACTTGCCATCTGTATGTGCCTCGTACATTGATCATGATCAATCAGTCACTCACATAGGTAGTATGGGTAGATGGCGTGTCATTTAAAAAAATGTCATCGATTATTATTTGAGAATAATTATATGTCTTGCGCCCAGGGCAAATGAGTCGGAAGTCGCGCCGGATGAGTTCAAGTCACAGCCTTTTTTTTTTTTTTTTTATACTGTTTTTCACTATTTTTCCAACTATAATACCACAACTTTTCTTTTTTCAGATGAAGAAAGGTTAAACCGTCGTTCTGTGAAAAAAAAAAAATTAAAAAAAATTAGTATCTTTATCAGAAAGTAGTTAAAAACAATAAAAAATGGCTGTAGATCTTAATTGGCCGGTGTGACTTCCGCCATTTGCCCAGGTCGCAAGACATATGTTTAGCATTTTTATTGTATTAACTTTGACTTGGTCACTTTGAAAACGGCTCACAAGTCAAAAAAGTGTGGGTACCTCAATTGTAGATAATTGTATCAGCAACAGATTTCTCCACTGCCCCAATCTTTATTGTTTGTATTGTTTGTATTCTGACACATCTTGTTCTATAAGAATCAATCTTCAGATATTCAGTAACTTTTATCCAGAATTACATATTATCCTGAAGCAGTCTTAGATTTCACCAGTCATTTGTAATGATTGAAAACTACTCCTAACTATAACTTTCCATGTTATGCAACTAATTTACCATGCCAAAGTAATCGAGATATCCTAAATTCCAGTCTTATTACATATTTCCAATACTGTAATATTTTGTCATTATGCATTCCAGTATTGTGGCATATTCTCTTCAGATGTTCCAGTAATGAATGTAACATGATCTCATCTTGCTTTCTGAAACTCTCATGAATTCCAGTTGTGAAATCATATATGTGACCATCTGGCTTGAAGAGGATCTATACTCGCAATACTATACAAGTTATCAGCTGTCCACTATTGCTAATGGAATGTATGTAGATGAAAGTGTGACAAGAGGTCATGACCCTTTGTCTCTTGTTTTCATCATCATCAGTATCTTTTAGATTGATATTTTCCTTTCCCTCCCTCACATGAGATTTTTAATTTTACCTTATTTTTTTTATTATTATTTGTGAAATTGTGGAATAATTATATGATTCAAGATAAAAAGAAAAAAAAAAAATTTGTAACCTCCCTCTTAAAAGTGTTGAAAGTGATGATGTAAACAAGGTAAAAAAAGAATCACAGCCTTCTGTCGTCGACTCGGGATCTGAAGTTCCGGGTTCGAATCCTGACTGGTCCCGACATTTTGTCCTTGAGAAAGGCAATTTGAACACTCCACCCAGGTTTGAATTGGCACTCGACTATAGACAGTGATGATATTGTTAGATTGATAAGGATTTGAGCGCCTAACAGCCAGCCGCCTTGTATGCTTCCCTGGAAGCTGAGAACGTTTATGAGTGTCTTCTTTGGGTCTGTCGGGGTAATAGTAGATTGTAAAGCACTTAGAGCCTGTAATTCCTGGGATAAGTGCTATATAAATACTATTGTATATGTCTTGCGCTTGGGGCAAATGAGAAGGAGGTCGTGTTGGGCCATTACGAATTACAGCTGTTTTTAGCTATTTTCTGACTCAGATATCAAAATTATCTTTCTCTCAGGTTGAAAAATGTTTAAGTTTTTGTTTTGTCCAAAAAAACAAAAACAAAAAATGTTGGTATCTGATTCGGAAAACAGTAAAAAAACGGCCTTAACTTGTAATTATCTGAGGCGGCTTCAGACTCATTAGTCCTGGGCGCAAGACATATATTACCACATTGATACTGGACGATACCATGTTAACGCTGTCTCTGGCTGTCTACTTCCTACAGAGTCGGACAATGTCCACGAGGACCTGGCCAACCTGACGTGTGAGATCAGCATCAAGCAGCGGCTGATCGAGGAGCTGGAGCAGACGCAGAAGAGGATGAACTCCCTCAAGGTGCACTACGAAGACAAAGTGCAGCAGCTACAGCTCAAGATTAAGGAGACGGAGATGGAGAGAGATAAGATCTTGTCTAACATAGGTTGGTCATTCAGTGTGTGCACTTATTGTTACAGCTCTAACCTATCCTAGTCTGTCTGTCCTATCCTGTGATGTGCTGTTCAGTCATACCCTGTCCTGTCCTATCCAGTCCTGTCCAATCCTATCCATTCCTGTCCTATCATATCCTATCCAGTCCTGTCCTATCCTATCTGTTCCTGTCTTATTATATCCTATCCTGTCTCATCCTATCCAGTTGTGTCTTGCTAACCCCATCCTATCCTGTCTTATCCTATGCAGTCATATCCTATTCAGTCATATCTTATCCTATCCTGTCTTATCTTATCTATTCATGTCTTATCGTGTCCTGTACTGTCTAACTGTATCCAGCCTTGTCCTGTCCTATTCGGACCTGTCTTATCTTATCTTATCTTATCCTATCCATACTGCAGGTCGAGGGCTGTATGAACTGATCATTACATTTTAACCACATTGTGACACCACTTACATAATTAGGCTTCGTTTTACATATCATTGGCTTTGTCTGTCACAGAGAAGATGAGCCACTCCAGCACGGATACCACCAAGAAGGTGAAGCAAGAGTTTGAGAAGAAGCTGGGATCCCTGCAGGATGAGCTGAAGAAGATGCAGAGTGAGCAAAGGAAACATGCCAAGATCCAGAAGAATAACTCGCAGTACGAGCGACACCTCAAGACCCTTCAGCACGAGCTGGCCGAGATGAAAAAGACAAAGGTACTCAATGATTTTGACAGTTTTGCAGTCTTGTGATGAAGAGACATATTTTCTGAGAGGGATTAGAGAAAAATTTAAATTTTAGCTTTTCATCCCAAGAAAATAGATGAGAAAAAATATCACAATCCCACAACGCTAAGCTACATAACAGTGTAGTTTTAATTTATCATTCACCAAAAAACATTTAAATCTTCTCTTCAAATTTCCAGGTTCCTCAAGGTTCATAACTCATAAATATCTCCAATTTTCTAGTTTCACACTTTGTCATTCTGTAGTCCGCTCTTGTTAAAATAGAAATCATCTTTTTTTTTCTTCATGTGATACATCAGTTATCAAATGTAGTTGACTCACCTTGAGAGCTTTCAAAGCTTACTCGAGAGGCTTAACTCTGAGCATAAGTTGAAATCTGTTAGCCTTATAAAATGAACCCCTTTAACAACAGGCCTTTCTTGGTCCTCAGTAAAGCCTGATCAGCTGTGCACATAAAGTTTTACCAGCAATTCAAAATGATGAATTTCAAATTCTCACTCTGCCTGAATGAATGACTGGGCGTTATTTCCAATGGCTATATATATATAGAATGCGAAACGTGAGAAATGTTAAGTAAAATGATATATGAGGTGCGACACGATGAAATGAGACGCTCGTCAAACTGAGGCAACCGGAGAAATCATGTGTTTTTCAACAGTGAATGAATTTTCGACGCATTTTTTATTCTTCACAGAACCTTCTGTATCAGACTGAAAAATGCATTTCAGAGTTAAATTTGCTGAAATAAACTGGATAAAAGCCTCCCCTCCCGACACTTTACATAACTAACTGGATAAAAAAAACTTTCTTACACACGGACAGAGAGAAAGAAGCGCAAAAATAGGCCCAGATAGACCCCCAGGTCTAGCTGCACCAGTAGGCCCAAATAGCCGGCGCCAAAAGATTTCCCATTTCCGGACTAAATTCACCAACAGCAACAGATCACCCTCATTGTCTTCAGTTTCCAATATCTCAACTCCTACTTAAGGTAGAACAAAAAAACCCAATAAACAAACAAATCACACACTGTGATGTCAATAACTCCATGAACTTAAAATCTGACAAGAGCTTGATTTCATTGTGTCACTTCTCATATGATAATAACATCAACAATGAGAAGAGTAAAGTAGGGGAAATGATTTTGATAATAAATTCTGTGCAATGCAGCTGATCAAGCAGGTGAAAGCCATGGTAAAGAAATAACAATTAAAAAAAAAAAAAAAGACAGGCAGAAATGTTATGCTCAGATTATTTGACACTAGATTCTGTGGAGATAAAAAAAAAACAACAAGGCAAACTAGAAAACAGGAATAACATGCTGGGGTTAAGTGGCCATGAACTTGTTCACAGGTGAAGCTGATGAAGCAGGTGAAGGAAGAGGTGGACAAGAACAAGCACAACGAAGCTCGACGCACCAAAGAGCTGACACAACTACGCAAGGAACAGCTGCGCAGGGACAACATCATCAAAAACTTGGAGAGACAGACAGTGCAGAAAGATGCTGTGCTCAAACGCAAACAGGAGGAGGTGAGAGGGAGAGAAAGATAAAGGAAGACAAAAAGAAAGAAAAAGACATATCGAGCAAATGAACATATAGGTGGATGAAGATACATGTATGGGCAGACATTTGGCTGGATGGATGGATGTTTTCTTTTCAGAAAAAAGAGAAGGAAACAAAGAGAAAAATACCGGACACTATAATAAGTTTTTTTGTTCTTTGAAAAAAATATTTGTCGTCAGCGAGTTTCCACACATTTCTTACTAGAAGTGAGGAAAGGGGATGGATGGGTAGATGATTTTAAGAACAAAGAACAGAAAGAAGAAACAAACAAACAAAAAATTTTAAAATTTGTCTCCAGTTTTTGCCATCAGGCGTACTCTTTATCAAGCTCAGATAATGTCTCATGACTCTCCTTGTTCTAATGCCATGAGTGATATTTTTGTCTGCCTGTAATCTGAATGTGTTTGTCATAGATATTGTATCTCATCAACTCTGAATGGAATTTTCTTTTTAATGAGTAATACAGTAGATCTTATCTTATCTTATCTCATCTCATATATCTTATCTTATCTATCATATCTTATTTATCTTATCTTTTGTATCTGTCTTATCTTATTTATATCTTATCTATCTATCTTATCGTAATAGCTGCCTGCTGCAAATATTACCATTTATCCCTAAAGGAAAGGAAAAATGATAAATATAATCAGATCATACTGAGCTGTGTGCAACAAATTATTTTTGTTTTTAAGAGTAATTCTTTACATCTAGAGACTTGTAAAATTGTATACCAGTACGTTGATGATGTTTGACCAGTTTCAGAGTGTTTTAGGATTTGAAATGATTGTGTGACAAATTTCTACAGGTGGAAGCTCTGAGGAAGAGACAGAAGCCAATGTCAGCCAAAGCCGCAGGCAGGGTTGGCAAATATGACAGACCCACCACTATACCAGTGGGTCAGTACTCTTTTGGTATTTTATTTCACACATGTATGTATGTCTTATAGTATTCTAGGAAAAAAAATCATAAATATGGTGAGTAGTTGCAAATTGAAAATAAAATTCTGATCATCATTTTTTTCAAAAACTGTTTTTCGAGTATTTCTCAGCATTTCAAAAATTCATATAAAATTGGACAATAGAATTTTGTTGAGATCCAAACAAGCCAAAAAGTGCTCGGCAGATATCGAAATTTAGTGATATGCAAACATTTGAATATTGAAATTTTTCTCCCTCTGAGGATTCCATTAGAGCATCTACATATATCCACTGCACTGTCATAGCATAGATCTTTTTGTGATTTTTAATTATTCTGTTACTGACTCTTACATTTTACAAGTTATAGAAAGTATTAAGTCTTGCACTGTGCTCAGTTATTCAGGTATGGTGGTTTAACATGTATGAGATACAGCATCTTACAAGTCATTATAACCTTCAGAGATGTTACTGTTTTCTCAACATGGATTTGGGTGGGGGGGGGTGGAGTTAGTAAACAATTCCTGATCCTATGTGGAAAAAGAATACCGCTCAATTTCATGCCACTAGTGATATTAAACACAAATGTCTTGCACCCAGGGCAAATGAATTGGAAGTCCCGCCAGGTGATTTGAAGCTACAGATAAGATTTTTTTTTTTTTTTTTCAGGTTAAAAAAGGTTAACTTTTCATTTTATGAAAAAAAAAAATTTTTTTTTTTTGTTTTGTTTTTTGTATCTTGGTCGGAAAATTGTAAAAACAGCTTGAGCTCAAAATTGCCGGTCATGAATTCCATCTTATCTGCGCTGAGCTCAAGATAAATATTTGCTTCATTTTACTACAGCCAGTAAATGTGGTTGATAATATATAGAGACAGTAACAGTTTGATATAATAGTTGTTATCATATAGATTTGGCCAATTTAAGTTATAATCTTTTGCCATTCCCAGCACCTCTATCATCAGCCACTCTGCGACGAAGGAGAAGAACTGAATTTTCACCCAAAATTGCCAAACAAAAGTGGGACTCGGTCCAGAAGAATGTAAGTCAGCAGTGCACGTGTATGTCAGTGCATTGCGTTTTTTCTTGAGTTCAGCTTCAGTGGAATTGAAATTTGAACTTCATAGGTGCATGGATGTGTAGAAAGACAGACAGGTGAATGGATGGAAGGATAGACTTTGAGAAGGAAGGAAGGAAACAGGTTGAAAAAGAAAAATTAAGAAAGATCACTTGTCTTATGAGAATTTTCTGCAAATATTCAAATCATAAAAAATGACTAGTTTTATAGTGATTATCAGCAAGAATTCACATAAGATTGAGACAAGTTCTGCCTCCTGTCTCCAAAAATATATACGCACTTTAGGAAGGCAAAAATGCATATAAACAGTACCTTGGCCAACAAACAAATGTCTGAAAGCTGTGGCCACCACATAGAGCCCATCTTGTAACTATAGAAACCATAGATAATTTGTATTAACTCTTGAAGCATGATTACTTCATTGTTAATATACTTATGCATTTTTTTTATATTTTTGCCGCAGAAATATGTATACATTTGTTTCTTTGGGCCTGGTTGCAGTTTTGCCTATGGAACATGGAGATATGTGAACAGCTAATGGCTGTGACTTCTCAGCAAAAGATGTCGTTGAGTTGTACTGAAAGAACATGCAGCATCTGATCTTTTTGTCAAACTACTGCATTCACAAAAATGTTTTCAAAGAAGAATAAACACAGTGCATTCCCCTAAGAATATCAATGCCTGTTATCTTAGATTTAAGCATGATCCAAGTAGTAGACATATCTTGAAAATTCCCTTCTTTGATTCCATGATCATTTCCTGAACTTTTATTCATTATTTGTTCCATAGCACACTTTACCTTACATTGTGTCATATTAAGATGTTAGAAAACTGAATGCTTATGAATGTCCTCTTTCATCGCTCGTTACAACTTCCTCAGATTTCCACCGTCATCACCAAGCGACAGACGATCACCATGCTGGAGAGGGACATGGATGTCTGGTTGAAGGTGAGCACATTGCTATATAAACAATTTCTGCAAGTATAGCTATGGATTAGTCAGCCTCTCCTTGAAACCTAAACTCAGAGTATGTTCTTTTCTAAAATTTTGCATGTTATTTCAATTGACCCATGAAAATATTTCGAAATAGTGTTTTTATCATATTGAAGTGCCTTCGCATAAATGACGATCATAATATAAGAATCAAAATTGGAATCTTTTTGTTTTATATTTCTCTACATGAATCTACTTCTGAAGAGAAGTTAGTTTTCACAGTTCATGCATAGCTGATTAACTCATTTAAGTGTCTAATCAAAATATGGCATAAATTATTGTTGGAACACAACTAATGGAATTGTTAGCAGCATTTTCTATCGTCCTGTCTAAAGTACTGTTCCGAAGTGGATTCAGAATGTGTCTGTGTTATATTTTAAGTGTCCTGAATTTAAGAGAAGTTTCATTGTGCATAGTGAAAAAATATTTTAAAGCTTGATTTTTGTTTACAGCAAAGGGAGAAATGCACCAAGGAAATAGAAAAGTACGAGCGACGGAAACAAGAGGCTCTTAATAGCAAACAGGTATGAACAAAAAGTCATTTCATATGAATGGTTGTTTCATCTATTTTTATTATTTTTTAGTATTACTATTGACGTTCTCTTGCATTACATTGTGATAGTCAATTTGTGATACGTGTTGCCAATAATATTTACAACTTGAACTAAATATGAAGCATCACCATCATCATAAGGTGGTGCATATATATTATCACTACAAATTATTATTACTGAAACTGATGCTGTTTGGTCTGTGCAGCCTGAGGAGACTATCCGCAAGCTGGACCGAACCATCGAGGACTTGTCTTTCAAAGTGGAACATGCCCAAGAAAACATCAATGAGTGCCAGTCAAATATCATGCAGATGGAAGAATCCAAGGTAAGAAACTTGAACATTTTCATTACAGACATATTTTGACTATCCACAGATACTGATCAAAGAAGAATAGGATGGTTTGAAATTGGTTAGAAATTGTACTCAATCCCTTTTAGGCATCTTGTCCTAGATCAGTTAGTTTTTGGTTGATTACCATGGAGTTTGGTATTTGATTAGACGTTAAGATAGTATCAGTAGAAGGTTTTAAATTAATATGGTGTTGGTATGAGATCTTCAGTTTTTTCATGTGTGTGCATATTTTTTTATTTTTTTTTTACAATGATGGGTTTTAGACTGTGTAAAAAAAAATAATTGCAGAATGTAATAAAAAAAAAGATGTATTTACATTGATGCTTACTTCATTTCTGTGTCAGGGATCCAGAGCAGTTAGCAATGTAGTTTGTACTTGGTAGTATTCAAATGTAGGGCTTGATACTGTAGAGATGGTAGTTACATCTACCTCTTATTGACAAGTTCTTTTGACTTATATTACTTTGCATGTTTCAGGAGGATGGGGAGAATGGCATTGAGATCAACTCCATGATAGAGTCTGTGACGCTGGAGGAAGCCAAGTACATGATAGAGAAACTGTATCAGACAGCTTTGGACAAGGTGAGCTTGAGACTGAATCCTGCCACTGTTCATGATCTTATGGTCAGCAACCCTTTGGTAACCTCTTCGGATACTGTTTAATACCTCTTTTGCAAGATGATAATAGAGGGAAACTTTCTTTTTTTTGTTTTGTTTTGTTTTGTTTTGTTTTCTGAAGCATCTTCGTCTTCAGTTTTCTCATTTTGGTTGCAGGATATAGTATCACATAAAAAAGCAAGACATGAGATGTCATATCACAGACATTTCTGTATATTTAAGATTAGGAAAATTATGTTGTCCAGATTCAAAAATTAAAATGTGTGAAGATGAAGATTATGAAAGCTGTTTGAAGATTGTCTACGAAAGTCATGTTGACCTGATTCTGTGCTGTTCTCTCTCCCAGGGCCTGTCCATGTCCCAGAAAGAGTCAGAGGTGCGAGAGCTGCAGGGTCGGCTCCACCAGACGGAGCTCAACAATGCCCTTCAGCAGGACCTGCTCCGCCATATGATGGATGACCATGTCAGCATCGAAGTGGATGACCTCATGACCCACAATGACCAAGATGGTCAGTATAGAGGATGCAAAATATGATACAGAATACCTTAGAAATTTTCCTTGCACATTCATGGATATGAACTAATAAACTCTCCCATGCTAGAAGAGGGTTCCATACCAAAGTTTACGAGCAGTTTCTCAAATTGATTCAACCTGCTTTGAAGTGGTCTTTCATGACACCTGATCTATATCAGTCACCACTTTTTTACTTTTATGATGCTTTTAAAAAAAAAAAAAAGAGTGCAAGGAAAGACTGTTGCATTTTTCCACATGGCTGGGGCATAGCTAGACACAACCTTAAGAAAACTGAAAATGTAATTAAAAAAAACACAATAACCTGGGGTCTCGGGACACATACATACTTAATTTTTAAAGAGTTGTAGATGTATTAGATACAGTAAAGTAATTAAGATCACTGACTGTCCCAGGTACTGTAAAATCAATTAGATCACTGACTGTATCAGGTACTATGAAGTAAATTAGACCACTGATGATGTCAGGAACTGTAAAATGAATTATGTCACTGACAGTGTCAGGTATTGTAAAGTCAGTTAGATCAATGGCTGTGTTAGGTATTGTAAAGTGAATTAGATCACTGACTGCATCAAGCACTGTAAAGTTAATTAGATCACTGACTGCATCAGGTACTGTAATGTCAGTTAGATTACTGACTGTGTTAGGTAGCCTGTTAGATCACCGACTGCATCAGGTACTGTAAAGTCAGTTTGATCACTGACTGTTTTATCTAGTCAGATCACTGACTGTGTTATGTAGTCAATTAGATCACTGACTGCATCGGGTACTGTAAAGTCAATTAGATCACTGACTGTGTTATGTAGTCAATTAGATCACTGACTGTGTTATCTAGTCAATTAGATCACTGACTGCATTAGGTATTGTAAAGTCAATTAAATCACTGACTGTGTTATCTAATCAATTTAGATCTCTGACTGCATCAATTACTGTAAAGTCAATTAGATCACTGACTCAACAGGTAAAAGACATAAGGAAAGTGTTACAGGCTAGCATTTGGCAAAAATGGTTTATACAGTCATTTTGCTAACTCTTATTTTATTTTACACTCATTTATTAGTTGCATTTTGCACAAAGTAAAAATTAACCTCTTTTTTATTTTGCTTTTTTCCTACTGTGAGATGCATATCTATTTTCATTCTTACCACATACTACAGCTTTCTATCTTTACATATATACTGGAAGAGAACCCACGGCCTCTGTGGGAGATTTTTTAAGTATTGCCTTGTGACTTAAAGTATCTGGCAAGTTTGCTCACCTTGATGTTGATATTTTGGTTGATTAAACTGAATGTTACTCCAAGAAAACGTGTTTTTGAACCCGTCTTCCTATCAAACATACAATTCTGATCAAGCACCCTTGCGAGTTTATTATTCAATTATCACTGCATTTGTAGAATATCGTCAAAAGTAACAAACTTTTTTCGGGTTTATGTACATAGAAACACAGATCCATATGCAACAATGTTGTGTGCCAAATTTCAGATGAATCTATTCAGCAGTTTTCGAGTCCATAAGCCTATTGTGGGTTGTGTTGCAATTTTATAATATAGATATATTTTAATGACCATGAGACCTTGTTTCCTCTGTGATCAAGAGATATAGTTCTTTGTATTTGTTGTGACCAAATGACATGATTACTGTGTTCTCTTGTCTGCAGACATCGAGTCCACTTCCAGTTCCTCTTCCTCCTCCCCAGCTGAAAGGTATGTCGTTGCCCTTTAATTGTCTATCTGCTTGCCTGTCTGTCAGTCAGTCTGTCTGTCTGTCTATCGCCCTAACAGCTTTAGATCACACACGTGCATTATTTCTTTGATCCTTCCTTGCCTCTAGTCACTTGTGTTTTTGTGCTTGCTGGATCTTTTGTCTTAACTCACCGCATGGGGAGGGGGGAGATCAGATGTGGTGGGGTTAAACGGTACTGGAAGGGGAAAAAAAGGGGGGGGGGGGGGATCAACTACCAAATTAACTTCTTTACTTCGTGGCCCAAGGGAATCTAAACTAGACTTTTTCCTTTGTAAATACTACATCTGTGTTGCGCCCAGGGAGCGGGTGATTTCGAGATATGGTCGTTTCTATTTTTTGACTCGGGTACCAAATTTCTTTCCCTCTTTTTTTTTTTTTTTGTCACAGAATGAAAATTTAACCTTTTCTAACCTGAAAAAAAAAGTGGTATAAATTTTGGTAAGGTAAAAATAGCTGTAACTTGAAATTGCCCGGCGCAACTTCCAATTCATTTGTTCTGGGTGCAAGACATTTAACATTGCAACTGTCTCTCAACATTATGACTTTTGAAAGGACAACCTTATGTATGTGGCTTATAAATTCCAACATATCTGACTGATTAAGTAAACGTTGCAAGGAATATATAAAATCATCTTGGCACATTGTGTTTAATGTCACTCAGTTGTGAGGCAGACTGAGAGAGGATGGAGATTCAGAAGGGGAGAAAGCTGAGATTACTGTATCAGTATCATTAGTGTCATTAGTGTATCAGAATTAGTCATGAGAAATTTTTTTGGTACTTGAGAAAGTATGAGCAGGGGTGGAAATGAAGGGTTTTAGGGCAAAATGAGACATATCCAAAATCGCCATTAAAAATGGAAACTTGTTCTCCCGTAGTTAGTAATTATCATTAAGTACTAGAATTTTTTAAAATCTTTTGGGAAGGATAAGTCGTGTTTTGGTGAAAAGGAAAGTTCTTACCATATAGAACTATATCAATATTCCCAGTATTGAGGGGGATAACTAAAAAATTTTCAAAAATGGCATTCGTTGCTTTCTGCCCTGAAACCCTTCATATGTAAATTTGATTTACTCATAATCATTTTTGTGTGTGTCACTATTTGCGAATGGGTGCCCAGATTTCTTTTTTTTTGTTGTTTTTTGGAGAAAGAAGAGAATGTGATACCCATAGCTTGTTTTTTAACTTAATCTCAAATATTCATTGTAATACTTTCTGTATAAACAATACTTCTCCGCACTTTTCAGTTTATAAGCAGTTGCAGAATGTGTGAGAACTGGAATTTGTTAGTGAATTTTTTTTTTTTTGTGCTATGAAGATAATGATTTTGGGAAATGTGTCAGGTCTCAAAAATGTTGTGTTTGGATGCATTATTTCATTTAAATAATCTCACGAGAAATATATCCCTTAGTTCGACAGTCAATACATGCTATGTAGCAATGTTAATTCTTTTCCTCATATTACTATGCCACTGTCTGTATGTCAGCACACGCTCAACCTTTTGTCTGAACAGAATCCTCATGAATACCTCTGAGCATATGTATTCCTGTATTGTCCTCTGATGCTCATGCTGATATTCAGGCCAGCTTGTTCGTCACAGCTGTTTGCAATAGTGCAGCCTCCTAGTCAGCAAATTAACAAAAGTCACTCGTTTCTCCTTGTTGTCAAATCATTGGGGGGAAACATTTTTCTTGTCAAATCATTGGGGGGAGGGAGGATGTCTTTGTCACTGTTCATGCACAGGTTACTCACTTACATCCATTGGAGTGGGAGGGGAGGGAGGGCTCCAAAGAGGAGGGGCGGTGGGTGGATGGGGATAGTGGGGATAGGGAGCAAGAGGGGATTTGAATTTGACTAAAATGCCCATATCTTTCTGTTTCAAACCTATTGTGTTGTGGCTGAAAATCTTTCTTTATTTAAAAAAAAAAAAAAAAATGAAAGAAAGACAAAAAGAAAGAAAGAAAAGAAAAGTATTTTCAAGATTTTAAGACAAAACTATAGTTGTGGTTGTTCAATGGGTGTGGGGCGGTCGGGAACAAAAAGGAAACATTGTAAGATGTCAAGAGTGTTTTTGTCTGTTGTGTTGGTTTTTTTTGTTTTGGCAAACATTTCCTGCCGCTCAGTCTTTTGCCTTTCCAGCAACCAAACACTAATCATATTTCATTCTCTGTGCTGCCTCACCATTGTTTCTAACCTGGGACCTGGTACTGGTATCAATTTACTTTTCTCTAACATTTGTGTATGTGTGTATGCATATGTGTATCTGTTATTTATATCCATCATTTGATGTTAATATCATTTCTTTTTTCTTTTCTTTTTTTTTTTTAAATTTATTGTTTTCTGTTTTATTCTTGGTTTCCTTTATGTGACAAAACGCAATATCATATCTCTGCATCTTTTTTCTTTCCCTCTCTCGCTCACTCTCATTTCGTTACACTTTCTATCCATCGGTTTCACTCTTTTGATACTGCTCCATCCATCTTCCATGCCCACTCTCGTCAACTACTCCGTGAATGTGTAACACTTTTCACACTGTGTTGACGACAACGATGTAGTCCCCTGCGTAGTGACTTTTGTTCCTTTGCTGTAGCCTTTAGCCTGTGCCTGCTTCTGCTTCATCTGTACATAAAACTGACTTGACACTCGGGGAAGCTGGTCTGAGATGGACCAAATTTAGACAGGTTAGAAAACGGATAAGATTAGAAAAGATAAGACAAACTTAACTTGCCCTTAAATCGAAGCTCCCTTCACAGATACAGCATATATAAAAGATGCATTTGTCTTGCAGCCAGTCAGATTGAGACGTATGTCGACTTTTCACCATATGGGGTTTTTAGTGTCATGCAAAAGCTTATTTTATTCCCTTTCAGGTAGTGAAGACAGTTTTGAACTACATGTAGCTTTATTCTAGCCGGAGATATTGCAGTTTAAAGAGACAAGGTGGGACCCCCTAGAGAAAATTGAGTTTAAATGAATGGTCGAACGCACAAATCTACTCACTTACCTCTCAAGAACCGGTTTTTAATGAAGAAATATTTATAAATTGAGGGCAAAACCCATGCTGTCTTTTTCAGAATGAATGCGCTTTTGATTTCTGCAATAAAAAAAAATTGATGCCTGACCCCCTCATCACATTCAAAGCCTGATTTCTCCGTTCTAGCTTAGTGACTTACGTCTCATTTCGACTGGCCTTAAGACATTTGCAGTCATATGTGTATCATGCGCAGCATCAGAACAAAGCAGAGTCAAGAAATATTGTCTTAGTTTGATCAGCATTGGAGAACTGAATTTCTTTAATGCTTACAATTAATTGTTATGTGTGGCAAATACTCACTTCTTTCTGAGTATTTCAGTAGATTTTTAAGTGGATGCCAGAAAGAACATGATAAATCAAGTGCAATTTAGTTAATTATTTAACTGCCTCTACCGCTAAAAATTAACCCTCATTTTACCATCTTTGATTTGCATTGTACAACTTTTGCTCAGTGACAAATCAAATTGAGTATTGTGTTCGGCGTTCAGCAGCTGTGAAAATTTCACAGATTTGAACAAAAAGAAGATGACAAAATAAACTTCAGGATTTCAGCAACAAAAGGGTTAAGTTCTTGACTTTGATCTGATTTGGCAGTTCCTTCCTTTTCTTGTAAAATAGCTTTCATTCATTATCTTCTGCCTTTGAGCCACTGAGGGAGCTGTTGTGGGCTAGTACAGCTACCATAGTCTGTTTGGAGCTGTTCTGAATCTGGCAGCACTCACATAGTGGTAGTGAGCACTTCATTTGTTAGTTGTCTTCGGATAGAGGGAGATACTTGGTGTTTTCATTGTGAAACACACTGCACTGTAAAGAGTTAACAGAATATGGGTCATCCTTTTGCAACTCAATAGTGTAAGTCATAACAGACAGGGCCAGAGAAAAGATGGAGTAATTTTGCCTGCTTTTTTTAATTGAGGAAAACAGATTGGTTGCATCATTGCTTACAATTGAGTTCTGGCCATGTGGAGACGGAGAACAAGTCCGTTCTCTAGATAATTCATGGTAGCAGAAGAGCCAAAGATACACATGCAACATGGTGTGAGATAGGTCTTCATTCAGATATCGTCACAGCCATACAATAATTACCTATGTCATTATTTGGCCATACAGAGTTCAGGCTATAGCTGAATAATTTGAATCTTGAACTTTTAAAGTATTTTTCCAACACTGAGTTTAAATAACACTTTGCACCATTTGAAGTAAGACGTGTTTTCCCTTTTTATTTTTTTAATCAGAATGGTCTAAAATGGCATAGGCAATTATCTTATGGGCAAGACGTTAATGTTCATGGGTGTCAAATTTCCTACTTTTGTAGGATTTCCTACTTTTTGGCTGTCAATAATTCCTGCGTTGGTGCCAAATCGGGTTTTATTTATCATTTGCATACTTCAGTTTAATGTGTTGCTAAAAAATGCCAGGAACTTTTCCTGCTTTTTCTTGTACACTTATTGACATCCCTGAAAGTTATTCATAAGTACACTTGGGAAGAAAATGGGTAGAAATGATTGACGATTTTTGTACCTTGTTATATGCAGAGGTGTAAAAGATTTATCCATGGCTGAACAGTAGCAGTTCCAATAATGTTGCAGTAGTGCTGCATTTTGTTAGGCATTAGGCTTCTCATGCTCACACATTGATGTGGTTTCTCTTTTCTCTTAGGTTTCTTTGTGTACAGAAAGTGTGTGCATTCACCTCAGTTCTGTCAATGTATTCAGTATCTGCATGTGCTTTGGAATACTAACTCTGGCTTTGGAAATGAAGTCAAATGTATCTGCATATTAAGACTCAGACACTTTCATCATGAGACTCAAATCTTTTGACTTATGACAGTATTTTTGTTTCTTTGAGAAAGCAAGCATGTGTGCCCATTGTCCAAGCTCAGGCACCTAAGACAGAGTTAAAGTAAAAAAACAACAACAGTATTTACTACAGCTTTTTGTGCATTTATGCTTGTTATATTTTCAATTTGCAGCTTAGAGATTTAGTCAACATTGAGCTTTTAAAGTGCACATTCTTTGTTTAGCAGGGTAGAGATGTTACAGAGGTTTGTGTTAATTAAATAGAAGCCACAAGATGAATAACATTTCAGTTACAGGTGTCTATTAAAGCTTACATGTTATGCTTAGCTAAATCCAGAGATTGGCTACAGCCACAATAAACCCTGTCCAGTATCTAAGGAGCAAAACTTGTTTCAGCACAATTGTGACTTGACTAGGTTGGTACTTGTTCGCTTTGTGTACTATTTCGCCCACCTAAGATATGTCGGTCTTCTTTAACGTCTAAAAATTAGTTAAACCAGTGAGATATCAAAAGATGTCTTAGTTTCAATTGAAATAAAAAATTGTGGTTTAAAAATGGTGGGCAAAATATGACCAACCTTCACTACTATTGCTGTCAAAACATCTGTGCTCAGTCAAGAAAGTTTGATAGTATTAAAACGATTTGAACATGTGACTTAAGAACCTTTTTGATTTTGTGCAGTGTAATATGAGAATCCAATGCTAATTAGATATTTAATTATCAAGAAAGTTCTAAAGAAATTTTGACCCTGGGTCATCGTCCTGTGTGAAGATTGTAGGGACATTTGAATTATGGAAAAAGGATTTCTCTCTGTCTCTGACTATGTGTAGTTCTCTTTTTCAGTTGCGTCAAGTATGTCAATATTTTATAGCTCACTTAACGTTAATCTCTGCATCTTCATTGTTCTGTGTTGGCTTGCAGAATTGAAATGTGCTTTTAGGGCTCATTTACTGTAATTATTTCACGCTTTCCTTTCTAACACTTTGATCTTCATTTCACTGCCTGCTGATTGTCATTGTTGTCAGGTGTCACTAGCAACTCACGATGTCACAATGTACTCACTTGACATGGCAGTCATCTCATGACTAGAACAACTCACATCTGTCTTTAGACTCCCCGCAATTTCATCATCAGAATTCTTATACCAGTGGGACGCAAATGTTGTTTTCTGTCCTAATGAATCACATTCCTTTTTCTTTTTATGGACATCTCATTCATAGAGAAGGATCCAGAACATAATAATAATAAGAAAGAAGTGTCCAATTTTTTTTTACCAGAATAGAAATACATGTACAGTAACAGTAATAGAGAGCGTTTTTATTGCGCTTATACCTGTAGAGTGTAAAAGCTCTAACCACTTTTCAATCTATTATCACCCTGATAGACACAATTGAGACACACACAGACATTTTCAGCTTCCTGGGAAGCATACAGTGCAGCTACCTGTTAAGTACTCAGATCTTTATTGGTATAATAATATCATTCACTGCTACAGCTGGGTCCCCATTGTAACCTCAGTTGAGTCAGGAAATGTGTGTAAATTGTCCCTCCCAAGGACAAATTGAAGCAAAAGTTATTTCCTGGGCTTATGAAACATCCGTCTGATTTTTTTATATATCCATTTGCAGAATAATAAGAATGAACTGTCAGATTTCAATATTAGAGTTTGCACATCAAAGTGATGTCAAAGTTATTTCCTGTGTTTGTGTCACTCTTCTCACTGTTGTCTTGGATACTTCATTCACAACACTGCATAAGGTCCCCTCTGCATATTGAAAACAGCACATGAGATTCTTTGCCACAAGTCCTGTATAATGATGATATTATATTTAGCTCCTGTGCTGGTACAGTTCATCTCAGTCTTCTTGGGTACATTTTCCATGGATAAAGACCTCTGTATACAAGAAGAATAAATCATCAGATTCTATGGTCATTTTTTTTTTTTCAGGCACTCACCAGAGCTACCGTCACTCACATACCTGACCTACAACTAGTATTAACTATTCATTTTGTTCATTGCAAATGTTCAAAGTTTTGAACTCTAACCACACAGCCATCACAGGGGGACAATTAAAATACCAAGTTGAACTTTAGTATGATATGAAAATATCACTGATATTGAAAGGTCAATTTGACTCTAACTTTGTCATTTTTTAGCTTTGAGCTTTGGGACCAGAAATAGAATGTGTTTCATGATCAGTTGATTTCAGTTTTGATATTTGGCATGACCCAAGTGATGACTTTCCTCGGTACCGGCACAGCACAACAGAATTGTAACAGGGCAGATAGTATGAACCCACAATATAAAATGTTGATCAAAGACTAGAATCTCATGCCACTTTATATTTAGGGAACTCGCATAATGTTTGGATTTGCCATTGTGACCAATAGATCATACAATCTTGACAGGTCATTTTAGATGTTATGCTCTAAAAATGATGTTATGCTCTATATACATCTTTCAACCTCCTGATGGAGGTTATCATGGTTCTTTGTTTTTAAAAGAATAAAAGTCCTGTTTAAAATAATAAAAATCTTGTCTTAAAAACTATATTGACTTTTGAAAAAAAAAAAGGGGGGAGAAAAAAAGAAAAAGAAAAAAAAAAAACTAATGATAATGATAAATCGTGTCTTAAAAAATCAAAAAGGTGTTAAAGGTCTTCCAAGACAAGGGTCTGAGGGTGTCGCTGCATTAGACATTGTAGAGACATAATGTTGATGTTCATTGCAAAATCAGGCTTTCGATACCTGTTGCAGTGAGTGCAGTGTAAAGCTCTACTGACCCAAATAGACTTATGATCACAAAGATTATTTGCATTAATTGACATTTCTTGACATTATTTGCAATTGTTGCAGTTCACTATTTTGCAATACACTAAAAACCCATACAATCTTATGATTAAGTAACCTCAAATATATATCATTATCAACCATCTCAGTGATTGCTAATTCGTCCGTCTCATCATCAAATGATTGCAAAGACATTGCATTGTTAATACTTATTTTAATAGTTGCAGTGCACTAATATTGCAGTGTACTAATTTACTCTTTAAATTATATGGTTTGGTGACTGCTGTGATAGACTATTGACTACATATCCACACACTTCAGAGTTTGACTGACCCTGTCACATAATCAGGTTGTTTGAATTTGACTGTTGAAATCTTTGGCACTGACTACATAATCCTTACACTTTCACAGCAAGATGCTTGCTACCCTGGATGTTTTTTTTGCTTGTCTGTTTGTGTGGCTTTGCCTGTTTGCCCCATGAGACATGGCTTCTTTGTTTACTAACTTAACTGACGTATTTTCCCCCCTTGCTTTGCATTGACAGCATGCTGAACTCTGCGATCTCGCCAACTGTTCCCAGCATCGTGCCCACCAGTGAAACTCTGGCCCGCAGAGAAAAGGTGAGTAGTGGAGCCACTCAAGGCTCTCTTTCTGAAATTCCCTATGAACCCCTGAAAGCTTCATTGTCTTTTACACCTCTGACAACAGTTTGAGAAAACTGCAGTTTAACCCTTGAAAGCTAAATTGGCATCAAGTGCCCAAATTCACAAAAATTGTAATATTTGTTCAGTGTCAAGTTAATTTTTCATTGATAACTATCTGAACTTCCTTACAGACAGTGAGGCTTTCAATGATCAGTGGTTGTCTTAGGATTAGCTTTATGTTTTCCACTTTTCTTCATTGGGATGAATTTTATTTATCATTTTTTCCATTTCAATTACGAGCTCCAGCAGCTGCATCTTGATATGGCAATTGATTCTTGGAATCCTAGTTGTCTTACTCTATTTTGTCCAGTTCTTGCTACAGCACATCTTTGGGAAATTGATTTTTGCTTATTTGCTTCAGAGCAATTGTTTTCCTACTGTCCTTTGTCATTTTTTTTCCGTTAATAATAATAATGATAATACATCTTGATAAGACAGTGGATTTTTTTTTACCTTTTAATCGTCAGATCTGTAGCCTCTGACGTGTCAGTGATTTGCTACAGCACATCTGTGTGTGTAGTGGTCTCAATTTTGCAATCTTTTTTTTTTTGTATTACATCATTCTAGATATATCATTTGATTCATCATTTCGTTAAGCATTGACATTATCTATCACTAAGTTCATTTCATTGAATGGAATTTTTAATTGAGGCGAAGAAGAATCAAGTTGCTCTGTGTGGAGATATGATTGATTTAGGATTAGTATAAATTTGTGTTTTGTACATTTGTTGTATATACATGTAAATATATGTATATTTGATTAGTGTTGTGATTTGTGTACTGAATTATTTTCATCGTAAACTTATGTATTTCAGTTTTTTTTACGAGCGTCACCGGTTAGTTTGTACTCCTGAAACACACCTATACAACTGACTCAAAATGTACTTTCTTGTAACAAGAAATTGCTTCCTAACTTTTCTTACTGGACTGTAACAGCGCTCAGTTATCTGCTTACATAACAACAAAACACTGATGTCCTGGTCAGGTGAGACGTCAGTTTGTTCGACAAGCGAAACTGAAAAATAAAGAGGAAATGATAACTCTCGGTATGGTAAACATAGCTCGCCTGACATGCCAACAATAGATATGACTACAACTGAAAGCCTAATTTAATAGAAATGTGCAATGTATATTTACTCTGGAAGTGTGAGCAGATATAACTGGAATCAGGACAAATATGATGAAATTTGTACTTTTTAAAGAAATCTTGACACTTTTAGGCAGAATGTAGTAAAGATCTAGGGTAAGATCTCTTACTACGCCATCCAAAAACTATTCAAATTTCAATAACATATTTGCACAAAGTAAAAAAGACAAATATGGTGAAACTTATATAGTTTTTAAACCCCAAAATTTGGAGAGAAACTGTTTTGAATGTCATAATTTCTATGATGACATTAATATCCACATTTGAGAACTGACAGGTGATATCTTAGGGTGATATAATATGTGTGCTATGTAATTTCAATGACTGCTGTTTGTAGAGAAATTCAGGGACAAACTATGGTGTATAAGTCTTTGGCCTGAGTGGTGCTTTGGTACCTCAATGGTTTAAAAAAATCTGACAGAATATGATATAGAATGACATCTCTTTCTACAATGAAAAATTATTCAAACTGTCATCATTCATCTTATATAAAGTGAGAAGATCCACTATTGGAACAGGTCAACCTCTTGACACTTCTCGAATCAAATTTGTCGTCTGTACAGAATGAAAAACTGGAAATGTACTTGTGTCTGGTTAAATCTATTGAGTTATGGTCTTTGCTCACCTTTGAGGGTTCATCCTAGCCTCTATAAATTGGAATTGAAAAAACATATTTCTCCTCATTCATTAACAGCCAAAATTATTTTTCAGTTGAGAATGCTTTTGATGTATGCATATGTTCTGAGACAAAATTTTCAGTGGTCTGAAACATTGAGACATCATGGAAAGACACGCATAAATTATGCAAAGTACACCAGTAGATATATGTTTAATATGGCCTCATGTATTATATATCTATAGTCTGAAACAAACTAGCTCAAGATACATTGTATGATGAGAGAGTAATATACTTGTAGGTTTAATATCTAGAGAGATGTTTCCTAGTGTTCTATAGAATATAGAGAGGGAAGTTTTGCATTGGTTTCAATTATGGAGACTATTAGATTAGTGTAGATCGACACTAATATACCATTGTGAGAATCAGTGTTTCATCTAAGTGAACTTTTACTGTTCAATACACAATAATATTTGAAAATAATATTCTGTGTGTTTTGCAGAAAGAAAATTCCATGCGGCAAGAATTTGATAATTACAGAAATAAGTAGCCACAATATGGAATAATCTACCTTTTCTTTTGTCAAAAGTTTTTTCATTATCTAATATTTTTCTCATCAGAAAATATCTGCCACATCTATGTCTCAAGAAGATATCAAGGAAATAGGAGAAACTAAATTTCATATGCAACATTTCATCATTTTTATAACTAACAGATTATTATTATTATTTTTTTTTTTTTTACTTGTGTGGTACATGTACTTTGTTTTTTATTTTATTATTTTTTTAAAAGAAGAAGTGATGGTTTAATTATTCTACACACTTCATAGAGGATTAGATTTGGAATACACATTTCCAGAATTTTTACAAGTGAGATTATAATTAGACTATAATCAGACATGGAGTGGACATTTCCAAAATGTTTTACCTGAGAGGGATGGGTTTTATACCTGCACAACAGTATTACATAATGTCACAGCAGCCTAAGTCAGCCACTCATCAACACTAACAGCTGTCTCCCAACATCCAACCAATCGATGGAAGTTATGAGTCTGTGCTCGGTGTGGGAAAATTTATTTCAACAGCAACATTATTTTGCTCATCATTTATGTGCCTGCTACGCTAAGTGCTTGAAATGTTAACATTTCTCTGGATCTGACAAATACAAGAGACACTAGATTTGCTCCGGCTAAGCAAAGGGTTGGAAATCCTCGTCTGATTTTAGTAGGGGGGAACAAACACCCCAACTGTTCACCACTATTGATACTGAAAAACATAAAACAATGCACGGGACTGGTGACAACTGTTCTTGGATCCTCATGGTGGAGCAGTAACAAACATCAGTGAGTGTTCTATGTTTAGGAAAGGGGTACAAACACTCTGGCTGGGATTTCCAGGTCTTTGTTTAGTCGAATATGGACTGTTTTTAGACAGTGGTTGAACTTTAACTTAAACAAGGTCGTCTGTCCTCTAAGTTAGACAAAAATAAGAACAAATCATTAGATAATAATTGAATTGAAATGTAGCTAGAACTCTAAAAGACATTTTGAAAAGTCTCTTCAAATCTCTGTGTCTTAAATAGGTCAGGATTATCAGTTTGCAGTTCTTTTGTCAGATGCTGATGTTTCTTGACATTTCATGCACTTGCAATCTCCTCGATGTCAACAAGTAATTTTTTCATACATATTACATAATTTACCCTGTCAGATGGAACTTAATCATCTGTGACATTTAGGCTTACATTTACATAAGGGACATAAGCATTGTTTGACACCAAATCATAAAGGACTTAACTGTTTGGCTTTTTTTATATAGGACATAACTATTTAGCACTTGTCTATAAGGGGCGTAATTGTTGGCCCCTATTTATGTGGGACGCAACAGTGTGGTCCGTCTTTGTAAAGGACATAATTTAATGAACATAGCTTTTTGTCCCCTTCTGAAAGGGACGCTATTGTGTGGCACTTTTTTTGTAAGGGAAATAACCAACAGACACCTGCCATGAATAACCAACTGACACATGCTATGAATAGCCAAATGGAAAGTTTACCAAGATTGTTTTTCAACGAGGAGTAATTCTGTCCACCTTTGACCCTTTCTACAGCTGTTCCTGCATCTGGTCGCCCTGGTAGGCTGCAAGCACCCCAGGAGGTGCTGCCTTTCTCTGCTGCATGCACGCAGTCATTGTCTATTGAAGTAGCAGCCTGTTATATAAGTGTTTATAGATCACACTTCCTTGTACTTTTATGAAAAACTGCCAAGATATTTCAACTAGTAACTAATGTTGCAGGATCAAAATGTGATGTATTTTCAGCATGAAATTATTACTAAAAGCATGTCTTTAATATCGTTTCCTCTAGATTATCTTGAGAAGTTTGCATTTTGGCATCTTGAGTAAAGCTTCTGTGTTTGAAAAAAGAAATTATTCTGAGATCCACAGTTCACTGCACTGAAGTCAAGAGATTTTTTGCGAGCCCAGCACCCTATTAATTATTTAA
>JBCAUA010625147.1:0-15962 GCA_038406235.1 Peronia verruculata
ATGACCATTGGTCAAACACGTTAGAATTGACCTAGCAACTTTTTGATACCATTTTTACACGCAGAAAAGGCAGTACTATTAAGAGAAAACAAAAGCTCAAAATCGCATTTTTTGGGCAAAATCCACATTTCAGGACGCCCCCCCCCCCCCTTAATCAAAATGCCAAAGCGCAAGAAAACGTCATAAATTTGAAGGTACGTACTTAGGAAGGTGCGCACGACCAAAAAAGATTAAATGCAAGAATAAATCCAAGCCTCAACTTCACCCATGGTATGCTCTATGTGGGGAGAAGCAGAGTGGGCAGCAAATCTGGACTTTTTGTGCATACGCCTAATGCCTGCACACGGAATATTGTCTACTGTGAGGTGCTTCATTAGGTGAGGAAATAGTATTAGTTTCATTGTGGGTGTTCGCTATAGTCGTGTTTGCATCAAGTGTGGTTTACTTTGTGTCTCAATTGTGTTTTTACTGCCAATTTATAATTTTTATCTATATCCCCCGTTCGTAGAATGTTCGGGAATGTAAGTAGGCCTACCTACTACTAATTATTCATAAAGTAATACAGACCAGTCAAATGATGTTATAAGAAATGTACATTTTCTTTTTCCATGAAATGAACCAGTAAGCTTACAGTAATGCTTATAGCCTTTTCTGCAAGAAGAATCAGTGAGCATATCACTGTTCTCAATGTAAGGGCCAGACACTGTAATTTGGGACGTTATGCAATGTTTGGATAGGTTCTTAGAAACAAAATAAAAAGCGCTTAAAAGTAGCCTATATCCCAAGCCAACAAAATTCGAATCACCGGAAAAACCCTTTTTTTTCCGTAAACCAAATTATCAACACAGTAGGACTACTTTTTTTTTTCCAAATCACAAATAGACTTTGTTTAAAAAAAAAAAAAAAAAGGCAAGACATTACTTAAGAGTTCTGTGCAGAGGAAATCAGAACAATCTAAATTTACGCTCAAAAATGAAAACATGGTTTCTCAGTTTTTACCACTTGTCTTTCTGGCTTTGATAACCAAACATGTGTTGCCTTGAGAGCCAAGAAACGAAGAAACACACTGTTTCTTCATGGGCACAAGCAATAACACGATACTTTGGAAGACCAGCGTAGTCTTACCTTCATCTGAAGCAGATCCTGTGCTGCAGCTTTGTCCTGTGTTGGCAGACTGGCTGCTGCCATATCCTGTGCCGCATTGTCTGTAGTGCAAAAGTAAGATCCAAGCTAAAACTGTGTGAATGGAGATCTAGATCTGTATCAGCCTTTCACTTTTATCTGAAGAAACTACTGTGCTAGCGAAACTGAGTATGTTCCAGACATGAATGATGAGTCTCAAGGCATCAAAGGTAAGTACTTTTTTTTTGTTTTAAGGAAGTGGATAGGTGGACCTCGGGTATATATATATATCATTCTGTAAGTATTCATCATCAATGATCAATGCACACCATCTATAATTAGCTCGTCGGACCTACATGTCAGCGTTAGGGTGGACCGGTCACCCCGCTCGTCGGACCTACATGTTAGCGTTAGGGTGGACTTGCGCTGGTCAAGGGTCCCAGCAGGTTGAGCCAGAGGGGTTGTTCAAGGTCTCTACGACAACCGAGAAGGTAAAGAAAAATGAATAGTGCGTCGTCCAGGGTCCACCTATCATCTACCGACAAGCACACCCTCTTGGTTTTAACAGGAAAAGATAGGAGGACACAAATTGGCCTTCGAGAACCTGGACTTTATGGCAATAACTTTGATGATAAAGGCTAGAGAACAAAAGTCGAGGACATTTGACGGAGGAGTTAGAAAGCCATAGAGTAGCCAAAATTCCAGATGCCACGGCACCAGTTTACGCTAGCAGCTTTGTTTGGTTTTGTTTAGTTTATTTGTCTATTATTTTGTTACTGTTTTACTGTTTCCCTCTAATTTGAATATTATACAAAACAACTGAAAAGATTTACACTGTTTTTCAGTGGTAATAATAATGATGATGATGATAATAGAAATAACAATACTAATGAAGCACTTAAGAAAAGTATATAAAAAATAAATACATAAATGAATAGATAAATATAAATAAACGAATAAATAGATAAAAATAAAAATCCAGGATGAGCCCAAGTGGTTAGTTTGGTCACATGAAAGTTTAGGTGTAGAATTTTGGAATTTTGGAATTTTGCTTGGAAAACGGCGTCTAGGCCCCTCCCCCTCTTTATCAGGCAACTAACAAGTACGCACCGGACCTCCGAAAGAAGAGTATGTTCCCTTGTTCTAGAAAGCTGAACATCGGATTGTCTTACATTAGAAAAGAGGACATCTGAGCCAGTGCAAAAACAAAGGCAGGTTCTAATTCTTTTCCATCCTCATCTGGGATCGAATCCGGAACATTTTCATTGAAAGGAATATGCCTGATCCCTGTGCCACGTTGGTCCCCTAAAAAACACGACGTCCTTCCTCAACCCCCCCCCCCCACCCACTCCCTTTTTCCCCGGAAGGAAGCCAACATTTGTCAGTAATCAGCATGAAGAAATTTGCAATCAAGCCTTCTTTCTTCTTTGCCTCCCCATTCTTTCCTTTCCCCCAAATATTTTCTCCTTCTCCTTCTCTCTCTCTCTCTCTCTCCTTTCTCTCCCTTCCCCTCAGTATGCCCAGTTACAACGGGACCAGGAATCAAGAAAAACAAAATCATGAGAGCGTCAAACAGACAGACAGACAAGCAGACAGACAGACAAGCAGACAGACAGACAGACAGACTAACAGACAGACAATTAGACAGACAGACGGACAAACAGACAGACAGACAGACAGACAGACAGACAGGGACAGGAGACATGCAGACTGAGAAACAAACAAACAAATAGCAAATAAAGAGAGTGCGCTTCAATCATTCTAGATCTCTAGACCACCACTGAATGCAGGAACATTCTTGACAGCCAACGCAAACATCTCACACATAACATCAATTTCAATACTGATTGCATGTGCATCTGAACAAATGCCAATATTTTAGAGTATCATGATATTGATCATTTTTTAAACGCCAATAGTCACTCAAATAATATTATCACTAGAGACATAATTGTTTTAAATTAAATAAAATTTAAAGTACACAAAAACAACCAGTAGGGGGCTAAATGTGTTTAACGCTACAAGCGCCAAGTTTGGTAAAATAATAATAAGAAATACAGGATTTTTCCCTTAAACAGCATTTTCTGCGGCAACGTAACGTTCGAATTAGATAATCTTAACCGTTTAACTGCCTCGACATCAATTGTTTCCAATCGTTGTGTGACTTGGGTGAAAATCCGTGACCCTTCCGACCATGAAAGGTCAAGTTAATGTCCTTATCATTTCATAATAATATTGAAATTTTATACCAACGACTGCACAAATTCTCTTACTGCTAAATCTATTATCAACATGGCTTCGTGAAAGACAGATGTTACTTTTTTGGCAATAAAAGAGTTAAATTAAAGCATTAACTGCGATTTCTTAACTATAAATGTTAAGATCAATACTGCAAATTCCGACAATTTCTAATGACAATTTGTAAAGATTAAGGAATCGAAGACTGTTTAGTGGCAGCCACTACTTCAGGCAACGCTTTTCGCTAAACATTTTCACTAACCCACTCCACCGATGGTTGAACACACCCTCTACCTCTCCAAATCTCCGAGTTCGTCAGTGCTTCAACTCTTAAAACGTACTTAACACTGATCTCCTCAATCCACTCAGACGCTGCCGGGGTAAATTGGAAACTACTGGTTAAAATGTCGTTCATTCCTAAAATGACAAGGATCTAACTCCAATACCATCAATATCGAAAGTTATTTAGGTTTCACGGACGCATTGCGTGCTCCTAAATTCCGTTCATTTCAAATCGATTACTTTGAACATAGAACTTCATTCTTTTATCTAATAATTAGGGGGAAAAATACCTATTGGTCAGCTTAACACTCTGACACATTATAGATGTGACCAACTACATTCAGCAAAAATAATGGAGATAGAACCTTGTCATTCTAATGGGGCGATGTGTTCAAACGCTTTCGGGCCACCTCTGAAAAAGGCGCCTCTGATTATCGCTGGGCTCTGTGACTGGAATCAAAATGGCCGCTAGGGATGGTCCTTTACGTCAACAAACAGATCGGTCTCTGAGCTTGAACTGAGATCCATTACAAAAATGTCTGGTAATGAAATTTCACTTAGAAACCCCTCAGAAATGGCCGGCTACTATTACTCACAGTGGCAGGCAGTCACATGGCCAACACACAGAGGAGCAATACTGGTGTGGGTGTGGCAGATGACATTTTTTTTTTCACTTCAACTTCTTTTTTTTTTCTTCTTCTTCTTTTTTTTCCAAATCGACCTTCTTTTTCTTTTGTCTCTCTTTTTTTTTTTTTTGTTGAATATTTTTATCTTAATATATATATTTAATCAGAAAGAGAAAATAAATGATGCCGCTGTACGAACCACAGCGCAAAGAGGTTATGGACGGATTTTTAAATATTTTTTTAAAAGTATGTTTGTGTATGATGTAGATCTTATTTTCTATTAAATTATACATTGAGAAATAATTATATTTCTATTGCTGTTGCATCCATCCGTCCATCCATCCATGTCTATTCATCCATCCAACCACCCACACATCCATTGATCCACTTGTTTATCCATCCATCCATCCATTCATCCATCCATCCATCCATCCTTCCATCCATCCATCCATCCTTCCATCCATCCATCCATCCATCCATTCATCCTTCCTTCCTTCATACATCTTGCCGTATTCATTCATCCGCCTATGCATCCATCCATTCATCCATCGATGCAGTCCAATCCAACTGATCGATCGATCAATAGATAATCCATCCATCCATCCATCCATCCATAACCAACGAGAATTCGTTGAGTCAAAAGGAGTATTGAAAGTTTATGTATTCAGCATAAGAGCCAGAGAGGCCGTCAAGTTCGAAGGAGGTAATCCGGCAAAGAGATGACTGCCTCCAGAATAAAGATAGCTTCCCTTTCTTATGCAACGTTACCCGTCATGCCTGGTGAAAGAGAGACAATTTCATCTCTCTCAATGCCATACGGCACAAAGATTTTGTGAAACAAAATAAATAAAGATAAGCATTATTCGATTTGTTTGTTTGTTTGTTTATCTGTGTGCTTGTTTTTGGTTCATAAAGCACACTATACATATGGCAAAATATATTCGCGCACCCGTGCACACAAAAGAAGACATGAATTGATAACGTAAACTTTATTTGTCTACCAGGAAGAAAGATTAGTCCATGAAATGCATTAAAGAACTCAGGGGACCCAGTGGCTCTGTGGTATGGCGTCTGCTCATTGAGAAAACAGGTCGGGATCGACTCGCGAGTTTTGAATCGGGAGATGACAGGACACAAAGATCGAAAACCCGCATTTTTTCAGTGACTCAACGGTCCCTGGCTTTCTATGGGTTGGTAAGCACGACATGTAGCCTTTTCGGATAAGGGCGGAAATATTTCGGAGGTCCTGTGTGTACGTTACGCACGTTAAAGAACTCTTGGCAGTTCAAAATCGATGGAAGAGTAGCTGAGTGCTGTTGTCCGGGCAAAATTTCCAAATTCCAAATTTCTACCACAGAATTTCTCATCAAAAATTGGCAACATCTAAAAGCCAAGATAATCTTACTTTCTTACAATTGAAAGGCTTAAGAACATTTAGTAAAGAACTTCGTAAGCTTCAACAATACCGTCTTCCTGTTCTGTTTAAATTGTCCTAGATCTATTAAATCTAGTTACCATAGACAAAAGCAAGCCCATTAAAGATAAGAAAGAAAGTGCTCTCTCTGTTTGATGATATCTGGAATAAGGAACATTTAAGATCTCCAGGATCCAGAAACAAGTCAGCTTGTCTGAATTGGGATTGATTGCCATTCATTATTTATATTAATATAACTTTCAATCTGTATTTTTATATAAATTTTAATTATCAGGAAACAACATTTCATAACTAAAGAATATTAGAACAATGGGCCTCACAGTTTCTCCTGATATTATGTTTTTCTCATTTTAGTTTCAGATGTTTGACAACAAACTCCTCCAAGACGTTAAAGATAGACTAGCTGAGATAGCGAGTGACACATCTAGGCCGAAGTGTTTAAATTCCACGGTGATCAGTAAATCATTTATATTCACAAAATCTAAAGGAAAGGAGAAGAGCGGGACTTTCACAAAGCTTGCAAATAGTTATTATGTCAAGACAAATTTTGTTGCTTCAGTGCCAAGACTTATTTCAAAGATTAGGAATTTTTTGGAAAGATACTATTGTCTCACAAAACTTATGGAAAGAGATAGTGATTTGATTGAATGTTTGATTAGTCAAGAATCCGATTTCACTTAAACTGAATTGGAAACAGTAGGCTACCATCTCTCCCCCCCCCCCTCATTCACCTGTGAAGAATATGGAGAAGTCAGACTCCGCTGTGGTCACAACCCAGTTAAAATGCGAGGAGAATATGCAAACTGCTCATTATATATATAAAAAAAAAATGTTGGTGTCGTTTTTTAAGCAATACACTTAAAGTAAGTTAAAGCCGAATAAACCAGCCATTATAGGTTAAACATTTTCACTTTCAGTTTAAAGAAAAATAAAGGACAAGGCTGTCAAGACAAGGACAGAAGATGAGTGACCTGAAGATGGCAGTCAGGAATTTTTATTTAAAATTAAAACGCATCGTACTTTGAAAGAAAGAACGGGAAATTTTGTTCTGAAAAAGAAAAAAGTTAATTAACGATGTTGAAGACCTACAAAATAAAAATAGCAGTTTAAGTAAAGGACTTACAACTTTGAAAGATAATGAACAAAGACAAGAACAGAAAGTAAGAGACTATCAAAAATACTGTGAGTGTTTAGAAGTCCAGGCAGAAAGTTATGAGGTGCACAGTAACGAATTGGAAATAGTTTCAAAGACTGGAAAAGCCTACAATGCCAATATTCGAAAGCTAGTCTACAGTGAACTATGTAGTAATAACGTATGGGATATTTCAGTCAAGCACTGTGGTTTTCTTGGGTGTATTTTCTGAGATTATATAATAACAACAACAACAACAACAACAACAACAACAAAAACTGAGGAACGCTCCATGCCCAACAACTTCTGCTCAGATCGCAAATGAATGGTTCATATTACACTAGGCAAAAACCTGGAATTCCCAAGCAGAGTGCGTGTACCCTCCTGCTAAAATTGAAAGACTCACTGGTGTTTGTTTCCGCTCCACCGCGAGATCCGAGAACATTTGCCACCGGTCTCGACTATGTTTATGTGTTTGTCTATGTCAGTGGTACTGAGCAGTTTGGAGAGTTTTGTAAACCCCCCCCCCCCACCTTACTAAAATTAGACGGGGGTTTCCAGACGCTCGCTTGGTCGGAAGAAATATATCGGGATTTATGCCAAAACGCATTTGATATCTCAAGGCATTATACTGAGCCCTACAGCTATCAGACAAACTCATGCAATTAAAAAAAAAAAAAAAATGCGCGATAGAATAGAATTCACAAATATCCCGGGAAATTCCGTCTACAAATGACCCTGGCCGTGCTTCAGTCGTAATTTGCCTCACTCCCTCTCCTGACCCTTTTTTTTTTTTTTTTTGCACAGGGAATTTTGTCTAAAACTCTTCACTGTGAGTCTATTGAACCTAAATGCCCTCCAAATGATAATACGTATTATCGTAGTAATGAGTAGTGAGTTACTGATTTAAGGATCTTGGAAAACGCCTGACGTACTTCCGGGTTGGGTTTTTTTTCGGGAACTCTTTGTGTTCTGCTATTACGCACATATTACTTGAGTAGAATCATAATGATGTAATTCATCCAATGGCTTCTGTCATAAAGATGCTATTCTCCCTGCCTCAGGGTAGTCAAAAGCGTTGAAGATGACACTGACAGATGAAAAATTCATTTCATGTACATCTAGTGCCTGACATCCGGTACAGTGATGAGCAAGACCCATGGGGGCCCGTGGTATATAAGTTGATTCTTTGTTCCCACCTGCAGGCAGACTCGCGGATCCTGCATCGGTGATTGGAAGGACGAAAAGAAAAAAAAAATCGAAAACCCCACTTTTTTTTTAGTGACTCAATGGTCCCCTGGCTTCCTGCCTGTCGGTATGGAAGCCTGGCGCCTAGCCATCTCGAATAGTGGCGAATATATTTCGGAGGTCCCATGTGTACGTTATGCACGTTAAAGAACCCTTGGCAGTGTAAAAACGATGGAAGAGTAGGCTGAGTGTCACTGTCCGGGCAAAATTTCAGAATTTCTACCCACAAAATTTCTCAGCAAAAACTGACAACTTCTACAAAAGCCGCGATAAGCCTACTTTATTCGGGCTAAAATGCGAAAAACAACCACAGCTGCAGGCAATGAAAGCCCGCCATCGGTGGGATGTCTCCCATGACATGTCATCCTCGACGTTCCCGAGTGACATCTCTTCTCTCTCTCTCACTGCTCCTAACTGCTGTCCTGCTTTCCTTCCTCTGTTCTTCTTGACGTGTAAACGTATCTTAAGTTACAGTATTTGGCACAATAATAAAGCCGTGATCGTGGTGATGTGCCCGTCAAAACCCAAGATAACACGAGCAAACCATGTCACATTATGATAATACTTCACTTCAGCCTTGATCCTTGTATTTATCGACCAGAAAAAGTAACAGCCGATTTCCATCCCCATAGGTTTTAGTCGCCCAGGAATTAAAGCAGAGCTCACGGGAGGCTCAGGGCTCAGTACTAAGTCAAAGAGGTCATTAAAAGTCTGAGAAAAAATGCCTCGGACGTCTCGAATAAATTATACATATCTACTCAAGTGCTCTTTTTTCTTTAGGACACATGCATGTGCGCATATACACATCCATCAATCTATGGTTATGGTTTTTATAAGCTTTTCAACCTCCTGTAGTGGTGGTTATCTCAGCTGTCCACAACCGTGGTCAAAAAATAACATAACACTATTGTGTTATGTGTACATCAGTACTATTCGAACGCCCATCAATCTATAGATTGATCCATCTATTCATTCGTCCGTTTATCCACCCCCCCCCATCCATCCATCCGTCTATCCGTCCGTCCTTTTTTCCATCCATCCATCCACATTTGCACCTGTATATCCATCCACCTACCCACCCATGCATCGATCTATCAATCCCATGCATAACTACATAACTAGCATAAGAACAACATCATCAACAACAAAATCAGTCAATGAGACTATATATAATTTTTATTGGTCTTTTCAAACGTGGCGTGTATAGAAAACATCACAGGCGGCCTTCAGTTTGTAAGATCTTGTCTATTAGCTTGACAAGTAATACTACTGGAGATTCATACCACAAGTCCCGACCTTTAGTAAACCGGCACAACAGATTACAAGACAAAAACAAGTTTAATGAGATAACTCCTTATGATAAACAGATGTATTAAGACACTGAACAAAACTGCTAAAGGAAATCATTGGTACATTCGACTTCTTTATCAGGGGATCTACAGACCAAAGTTTAGCATAATTCGGGAAGACTCTACGGACCCTATGTTTGATATTCAGTGCTGAAATATTCCGTAAGAACTGGGCGTTTGTTGCATGGCAAGAAAAAATCGTGAGGGCTACCGAAATTCATTTCCGCCATCAACGAGGTTTATCAAGCTGAGTCAATGTTTGTTCTGTCTTATTCCAATGCTATGCCTGATACATTTATTTCTGTCCATATAACGTGTGAAATTAAAATCAATGTATTTTGAGTATATCTTGTGCCTCACGAACTGTGAAATGGAACTTCCTCTCGAGAACAAATGAATTTTATTTTATTATCCTACTTTCCCCGAAAAAAAAAAAAGTACTGTACATGTATGCGTGATTTTTTTTTTTTTACAGAAGGTTCTAACTTCTTACCCCCACAACAGTGACAAATAATAAAATCAACTGAACCCTTTAAAGGCCACAATCTCTGTATGCATAATCTGCCAATTTTTACTGTGCGTTTACAAGCTGTGATGCATAAGCTGAGCGAACGGTTGCAATAGTCGTGTCACTTGCAATTTACACAACTTTGTTTCAGAGAATCTGATTCTTCCCTGTACATGTATTGGCATTCTAGCAGTGATTTTGTTCATTTTGAGTAAAATATGAGAAGTCAGCTCTGCACTTGGGTTTTAGTTCTCACAACTTTGCTTTGAGAGAATTAATTTGATTCTTTGCTGTTAGAAAAGATAGCATTGACATACTAATGCTAATTTTGTTCCTTTTGTGTAAAAGAAAAACAAAAAAACCAAAAAAAAAAAACCAATATGGTGCTTGAACTTTAATGTTTGCCAGATCTGTGATGTGAGATTCGTTGGGTTGTCAAAATTTCTTATCATCAAAATGAAGACCCCTATGATCAAAGAACCAAAAATACTGAGGTCAGTTTTGAAAAAAAAAAAAATATACCTAGAAAAGACATTGTTTCCACTGACATCATATGCCGCTCTTGCTAGTCCATTTATACGTTTTCTGTCTGGCTGCTCATCCCCTATAGTTTGATTGTTACCTAATACTACTCTTTCAGAGATTTTTTCTAACACATATACATCTGTCTGGGTTTTCTCGACCTTGGCTCTAATTGTCAGAAATACAAGTACATCCCAGGGACTTTCGAATTCTAGGGTTTCAAATAGTACACATGTCTAAGCTGTCAAATGGTTAAAGCATCACGTCAAATCAAGAGACATGCATATAATGACATATGACATAAATTTGAAGGTCGCCAAAAGAGACCTACTCCGGTTTTCAAATTTTGGGACAAGTCAGAACAAAGCAGTGAATGATCTTTTTTTTTCTGCACAGGGCAAAACATCCAATCAAGAAACACAAAGAAGACCACCACAATAAACTGTAAGTATAACACCACAATAAAATACACATGATTCATAAAGTATATTTTTGTTACCATCTTACTCAAATACATATTTAGCTTAGCTTCTGATAAAATAACGATTTTAACAATTATGGGGGGAGGGGGGGGGGGGGGGAGGGAGGACGTTATAAACAAATCTTAACAACAGAAAAAAAAACTATCCCATCCTAATAAAAAAGTCGTATTTCTCAACCAATCTTTGAATATTCTGTGATATTTCATGGGATGATTTTGCTAATAAATGTCTCAATCTTATCAGATCTAATCTACTGTATAATATAAACTGTTGGATAAATGAGTAATTTATTGTTTAAATATCTGATATGAAACTCACTGTAATTCTATTACAATACGTATACAAAAAAAAAAAAAAAAGTACCTTTCTATAGCAAGACTATAACATTGCATGTTACACTTTATATTACAAAAGCAAATACAATGTTGGTATATATATAATATTATATAATTATAAATTAAATATGTAAACCCGCAAAAGCCGAGCTTTAACTATTACTAGTATTACCCTCTATATCAAACTAGAAATGATCAAATCAATCAACAATATTGTGATTTAAACATAAGACAAGGGCCAAAACTGGAGCCTATAATAAATAAGCCTGAGCATTTAGACTACTAGACAAATACAGTGTAATGAGCATCACTGAATCGTATATTAAATACATGTATAGGGGAAGTCATATAGGTGTGCTATATTGCCAGTGCGCTGGTTATTCCATTGCTTCAAGTTCAGTTGTTCTATTTTACTTAAAGGAGGGGAGTGACTTGATGATGAATGCTATCTTAATTTCAGTCCTGAACAAAAGTTCAATTGCAGATGGTAAATGATTCTTCCCCCCCCCCTCCCCCCCCCCATTCTTTTCAATATGAAAAAAAAATAAATAAATAAATAAATAAATAAAAAACACAAAAAATGGCACTAGAGGAATCGCCACAAGCGGAGCATAGCTAGTTGTAGGCCTATTTCATTGTTCTGGTCCTTCTCCCTCTTATAAAAATATGCACCATATCATGCTTTATTTCTTGGAAACTTTGCTTGAAATGCATGAGTGCACAAGGATTCATATCACAACTGCGCAGTGTTTGACCCATTCTACGCGTAAGTAAATGTTTGTAGTCAAGTATAACATGCATGATACATACATGTATGTCCAATGAAAGGCAGCTATGATGTACATTAAATTTATATGTCAATGTCTAAGTGAAATAACACTCCTTATTACGATGAGCAAACCAGGAATGGAATGCTTATGTCGTCTGGTTCTGCTTCTCTATTGATCCTTTCCACGTTCGTGTTTACTTCTGTGTTTGGATGCAAATTTTTGGTGGGCGGACGCGGAAGCAAAACGTCATAAGTGATTTACTTCCGTGTTTGAAATGTAAACAATAGAATGGTGGGCGGACGCAGAAGTGAAACGTCATAAGTCAACGATCTATATGGTAAGGACTTTCCTTATCACCAAACACGACTTATCCTTCTCGAAAGTCTTTAGAAACTTGTGGTACTTAATGATAAATTACTAACTACTGAAGAACAAATTGTTATTTTTCTCCTTAGCGGGGATATTGGATATGTCTCATTGTCACGAACTTTCTGGGTGTTGATGTTGAGTGGGTATGGGTCGTAACGTTGTAAGTGGCGATCGGGCGGTGGATACAGATGAGACGCGCACAGTGGTAAAGAAATAACAACGGAAATCTCCAACAGAATTTATTGCAGGTGCTTGATGATAATACACGCCTCAGGGCAGCTGTCTAATTCCAGTGCACACAGCTCTCTCTGCACTCTACTTTCTTATTGCGACCACTTCGCTCTCTGCTCGAGTCTTTATATAAGTGCTGGCCCGTCTAAGAACCAGAACTTTCTCTCTCTTTCTCTCTCTCTCTCTCTAGAATTCTCCCTATCCCTCTAGTCGTTGCTAAAACATTCTCTCTAGATCACATCTGGTACAAAGAAACATAAAATAGTGACGTAATAGTATACATTATGACGCAATGCGCACGCACGAGATCTACACCATTCTGCACAAACTCCGTAGAAAGTATCTCACACATATTCGATAACGCAATATCTCCATGGGCCAGAGTATGCACACACACTTGCATAGGCTCAGCGTAAACGATATGTTTAATCATTCACACACACACATGTACCCAACATAATAATATATTTAACCATGATTTGTTACACTCATTTTGCCCCGAAACCTTTCATATATAGACGTGTGTGTGTGTGTTTAGTATATACGTATGCATGGAAAAATATCAAATGTACGCTTGTATTGTATTCTTCGTATCTGTTGTTTGATTTTTTTTTTCTGCGCTGGTCAATATGTATTTCCTTATGGATAAATAAAGGATTCATCTTCCCATTCATGTTCCATATGTTATTATTAATGTAGTTTAGCCAAAGGCTCAGAAAACTATGTCTCTGCCATCCCTGGAAACTTGTAATGAACATGAACGTGTCTATACCCGGGTCATTCGGTATGACCAGACAAAATTCAGAACCAAGGAACATAAATATTTACGGAGAAAAAAAATATGCTAAAAAACATCTTCTATTTTGATAGCAAATACTGATGTCATTCTCTCTCTCTCTCTTTCTTAATTTTCATATTAATACTAATACTCGATGACAAGTATTGTCGTATTGTGACAAATTTGTTGTTCATTAATCGGTGTACATTATACATGTTGTTTTAAAAGCATGAAAGTTGTTAACCCTTATAGTGTCAGTAAAGAATGAGACTAAGCAGTTTCATAGCTCATTCTAACTGTCACAGACACACTATCATCAAATGTATCAATGTCTAATGAGGAGATAGTCTTCAAACATACAGGGATGAGTAATGATCTGAGAGCATTCTTAACACTGTCATTTGCCAAATTGTCGTGCACATTCAGAAATTGGTCATAATATTAGTAAACCTCTTACAGAATCCATGTGGAAAGCCGCTGTTCTAACAGTTCACATTGACAATGTGGTGTAGAGAGAGCTCTTATAGATCTGTTCGAGTATTTAGGGCGATCTGCCAGCTTCACAAACAATTTCTGCAGTTCATGGCAAACTAAGGGTTAAGGCTGTTTGCTTTCTAGACACGTACTATAAGCAAATCAGAAGGGAAAAGGCCTGAAAAATATTGATTGCATTACAAAGACGAGTTGTAAAACTTTAAAATGGAACCAGGATAGACTAGCTGTCTCTTCATTTTCCAAAGATACATGCTATGAATGATGCCTACATTCCGCTATATCCAGCTATATGTTTCAAAGCTATATAAGTTCCAGACTCTCATACACTTTCACATCCTATGTCTATCACAGAAAGGAAGAGATCTGAAAAAAACAAGGTTTGCATCAGAAAAAGGAGTTCTCAGGCTTAAAAATGGCATCAAGATGGTCTTCTGTCTCTACAGACAGGTACCAGAGATACCTAGTAGCACAAGCGTTTGCATTTCGCTGCTTACTGCTTTTATACTGCTATGAATGTGAGCGCTCTATCAAAAGATTCATACTCCCGTTCAAATACGCAGTAACAACACCCAAACAGATATTGTAACAGCATGGGAAGATAAGATATTGTATAAGATAACAGTTTAATTTATCGTCCATGTGGATATATTGACTTGAAGATGTGTCTAGACAATGAGAAAATACAACAATCTCTATTAAATTGGCATACCAATGGTTATTTAACGCCCAATATAACAATATTATGTTCATGACATCAAAATAAATCGAAAAGATGAAATGAAATAGACAGGCACCGATATTTTCTGCAACAATTAACCCAATAAACAATGCATTTATGGCATCAAAGTGAATCAAAAACATGAAATGAAAATTGGACAGGCACCGGTACTTTCTGGAACAATTATACCCTATAAAGCAAAGTATTTGTGACAGCAAAAAGAATCAGAAAGATAAAACGGAACAAACAGTCACTCGGTGATAAACCGATAACAATTGATTTACATTGAATGCGTACTTAAATCTATAGCATTTTCTTTGCTTGAAACTTGACTTACTTTCTATTAAAATATTCTCTTACTTTTTATCACACTTTCTCTTACTTTCCACAACCTGTCTAATTTGTTCTACCTCTCTCTCTGTCACATTCCATCAAGCCTTCCGTTACATTCTATAACGCTGTCTGTTACGTTTTATATCGTTGTCTGCTACACTCAGTAACACTGTTACATTCTATAACACTGTCTGTTAAATGTTCCATAACACTGTCTGTTACAGTTTATGCATGTAACAGTATAACAGTGTCTGTTACATTTTATAATGCTCTTACCTTCTACAACGGTGTCTGCCACTTTTTGTAACGTTCACTGTTAAGTTCTTTAATGGTTGCTGTTATTTTCTATTACTCTCTGCGTTTTATCTATAACATTTCCTGTTACTTTTTCTGGAACGCCCTATTACCTTTTTTTTTTTTTTCAAACGTTTTCTATTGCTCTTGATAATACTCTCAGTTGTTCCTGTTCAGAGTGGTCTCTAACTAATTCAAGTAATAGACCAGATGACCAGGTGTACCACTTCGTCTCATGCATCCTACCTCTGCTGGCTTTACCATATTGGAAACAACAGGTATTTAGCTTCTTGCGCACGTTTTAAAATTAACAATTAGCAAATTTGCTATATTTTATTAGTTAACACTGTTGCTCGACTTGAAGGATATGGTTTTACTTGGAACTTGACGCAGTGGAAAAAGACTTCATCTTTACTGAATAGCAGTCATAAGGACCTGATGAACTGGTAACAGCGAAGGTCGTTGGTGGATGTTAAAAGGTCATAAAGAAGGGGAACTACCTGTTGTATTTCAATGTTGTTATCTCGACTTAATTCTTAGAATTATTTTTGTTAATTATTGTTTTTAATTACACTCACAATAATTCTCAGTCTATTTATAATCTATTCGTCTGTCTGTCTGTCTGTCTCTATCTATCTATCTATCTATCTATCTATCTATCTATCTATCTATCTATCTATCTATCTATCTATCTA
>JBCAUA010625256.1:0-15962 GCA_038406235.1 Peronia verruculata
TGAACTTTCGCTACTACAGAAGTCGCAATCCATAACTACAGATGACACATGTCAATACTGCAAATGATTATGCTTAGTCACTTAATGCTATAAGAATGTATTCTGTATACCAAATAAGAGAACAAACCTGCTGGTACCCCTCGATCAGCGCAAGTCCATCCTAACACTAACATGTAGGTCTGAAAAGTAGGTGATAGTCCTCTCTAATGCCAACATGTATGGGACCCTCAACAAGTGCAAATCCACCCAAACGCTAGAGCGTTTAAAGTCCAACAAGTGGGTGACAGTCCTCCCTAATGCTAACATGTCATAGTATCGATATATGTGCCATTTGTACTTCTGGGCACAACCGTGAATTTGTGGTCCCAAGGAATTGATACCCCCCGTGCACAGCCCCGCTGTACAAGTCGATACTGCAATACTGTGCCTTAGTCAGTATACCAAATAATAGCCTAGAACAACCCCCCTCGCTTAACCTGCTAGGACCCTTGAAGCGTTAGAGTGGACTAGCGCTGGTCAAGGGTCTCATACATGTGTTAGCGTTAGGGAGAACCGTGACCCGCTCATCGGACCTAGGCTACATGTTAGCGTTAGTGTGGACTTGCGCTCCTTGAGGGTCCCAGCAGGTTAAGCCAGCGGGGTTGTTCTAGACTAGACTAGACTATAGTATATTTTATATACTGAATAGGCCGCAGTATCGATTGGTACATTGGGCCTGCGCACCGGGGCTATCCATTCCTCAGGACCACAAATCCAGGTCTGTGCCTACTTCTGGTTGCAACTTCTGTAGTAGCAAGAGATCGGGACCACAAAAAGAAGGTAGTGTTCCCCCCTCCCCCCCCCAGAGGCCTGAAGGCCCACGGCAACAGCTCTCCTTTCCTCCCTCCTCTGAATTTTAAAGACCCAACGGCCCCAACCAGTACTTTGGCATCCTCACTTATAACCACCAGCACTTTGTATTCCTCACCTGGAAAGCGTTCTCAATGTCATCATCTTTCTCTACATCCAGTTTAATGACTTTGACACTGGTGTTAGATTGGGCAATTTCATTCAACTTCTCTGCAGACGCCGGGTTGCGACAAGCGGCTATTAGCACTTCTGGTGCACTTGACAGTTTCAAAAACTGTTTAACAAATTCCAGTCCTAGTCCTCTGGATGCACCAGTTACCAATACAGTTCGAGGTGAAAAGGCCATTTTATCTTTTTACCCACAAGCAAATTATAGTCTCTCCAGTATTAGCCTAGCTTGGGTGTCACACTGTCAAGCGCCGGCTTCTGCACGAAAGCAGTAATATCGATACTAGATCTAGAACTAGATAGTCGAACACTCGATACAGACTTTAGCCCTTTAGATAACGTGAGTCCTTTGATAACATTTTAAAATTTCACGAAAGCCTCCCGGTAAACTAAAAATAAGATTTATAAAAACAACGACACACTAGCTAATGATGCAGGTGCTAAACATACACACACCGAATGTCATCACGTATGATGTGGAGGTCCAGGTTTTAGAAGATCCGTTTCAATGACATTCAGTTTAATCGTACTATAATTTGAAGAATTTTAGGAAAAGGTCATTTTTAATTTATTCATGACCCGTTTGCAGTTTCTTGACGACTGAGGGTCAGTGTTAGGTCGGCAATGATCATGATGCAAGGGCACATTGTATTGACTAACTTAAGGAGTGTATGACTGAGGTGTCGGTGAGACTCGGTTCAGATCTAGAATCAGGATCTGCCATTTACATGAAACACCAGAATGGTTTTGTTCATTCATGGCTTAAGGAAATTGCACATTGATACAGTAAGTAGCACTTTAAAAAAAAAAAAAATACAAAATTAGGTGTAGGCCTAGAGTTCCCTCTAGTTGAATTTAAAAAAAAAAATAATAATAACAATGAATAGATCTAGACTATAAAATATGAAATAAAATTGTAAACAAAGGAATGTTAAAGAGAAAAAAATATAAAAAGGAAATATCCCTTACAAATTGGCTCTGTTATAATATATATGAAAAAAAAGTCTAGAAACATGTAGGCCTATTTTAAACAGAGTGGTCGTTGTTATGATCATCTTCATCTTCACTCTGACTACTTTGCGTTTTGAATATATGACAATTTACACAGGAACTGATGGTCAGGTCCTTTGTATATATATTATATGGTAATGGGATATGTTTTATGTTTATTCAGTTAATTGTGAATAGAAGAATTGCAGAACAACTCACAATTTTTTGTCCCACTGCAGAACCAGTCTGATCTAAAGAGGTTAATGTTGCAGACAAACACCATAAATATCCAGCATGGAATCTTCCATGAATATTTTGAAAAACAATCAACAACCAAACAAAGGCCAGGGAAATTCATTTGCCAGTGACAGCAGTTCTCAGCAACGGTCTCCTCAGGTTAGTTGGTGATGTACATTTACATTTTGGACACCTTTGTGCAAATAAATTTTCCTGCGTTTATTCACACTATAATTACAGTGTACCAATTCCTAAGCCAGACTTTATTTACTCTTGTGGACTAGGAAAACAACATTATAACTATTAAATAGTTTGTGAATCTCACCAAGCTACAGCAGCTTGGTTCATTTCATACCAGTGAAGAATTTCCTTGTTTTCAAAATTCATCTGGCTGCAGCAAACTAACTTATATCTCTGGTCTTAAGTGGACTGGTGTTACTTATTACATGTAATTGTGTGTTAGTTCATTTATAATAACCATCAGCTACTTTTATCATGGTTTATTTTATTTACTCATAAAAACATGAATTGTTACAAAAGCAGAAGACTGGAAAGAATTTTTTTTGCCCTGTTGCTTTGGGAATTACAATGAAAGCTCTTAACTGAACAGGGATGGAATTTTGTTTGTTTTCTGTTTGCTTTTTATTATTATTCTCATTAAATGAGAGTGATGGATGAAGATTTTTATAAATATCCCCATTATTATCATAATTATATCATACACAGTTGTAATTTAATTTTTTTGCTTTTATGACCTTGTTATTTGTCACTGATTAAAGAAATCACACCAGAGTTAGAATTTTTTTTTTCTTTTGGTCTATGATAGTAACCAGAGATTACTGTTTCAAATTAATCGGGATGACTTTTTGTTTGCAACTGTTGCTGTGACTAAGCTGCAAGTCCAACTTCTTCTGTCATTGTCATTGCAAAGTTTAGAGGGGGATTTGAAAAAAAAAAAAAATCAGGTGGAATCTTTCTTTCTTTTCCTTTTTTCATCTTTTCAAATTACAATGACATTGACATTGCACAGATAATATAAGAGGATTAATCTTTTCCCTACTATTGACATTGCTTGTAAGGAAAGGGGAGGCCAATGTGGATGGTAAAAATTCAAAAATCTTACAAAGAAGGACATATGAAATTAAAGTCTTACTATAGAAAGCATTTTTGAGCCGGGAAATTAGTTAATCTCCAAGAATAAAAGGGAAAAGGCAGGAAATTCAGTGAGGACACATCAAAGAACTCTTGACAGTTCATATTGCAGAGAATAGATGGAATGCTGTTGTATATTTCAGACACTGGAAAAATCCAAATATCTACCACTACTAGTTTTTTTTTTCTTTTTTTTTTTTTTTGCGTACCACAAGATTATGAACATAAAAAAATGAAGATGCAAGCAACTATGACCTTCAAGTTCCTCCAATTTGATAATCTAGATTTCAGAGATGACTAGGCTGGCTCACCTAAGGGTGAATAGTGAACCTGTTTGCTGAAGAGAGCACCACATAGATAGATACATATCACATTATGAAGGTGCCATGTTTCATCCTTTGAAACTGATTTTGATCAAATCTTTTCAGGCTTTGCAAAGGAATGCGATATTGAAACCGTCTGCCCTTCCCAGTCAGTTTCCAAGAAATTTGCCTTTAATATGGTGGTTTATTCTTTCACGTTCGGCATGAGGTACTTCTTATACTCCTAGTGGCAGGTGTAGAGTTCACATTTATGCAAGAAATAAATAAAAGTGATTGATTGATAGAATCATTGTGAAAAATCTGTGCATCTATAGCTGCAGAGATCTGCAGAGATCCGGGGAATCTTGTCACATTTTTCAGTTTACTCCGACAAATGTTACTGCATCTGCATCAGACACCCCTTGAACATTTAGTGACATTTTCAAAGACTCAGCCTTACACGTGACACACAAAAATGGCAGAACTTTTATATTTCATTTAAAGTCAGAATGACACAAAAAGGTTGTACTCTTCACTATTGAACACAATTTTCACTATTCAGGTGTATATAGTTGTGACTTACATTGAGGTTTTAAAGCTGGCTCATGTATGTATTGAACTGATAGTAAAAATTTTTTCTGAAAAGAACGTGGCAATTGGCTGTGGCTGGGCAAAAACTAAAGAAAAGAACAAGAGAAAGCAAAAAAAAAATCCTCCAGATTTACTACCTACATTTATTTTCTCCAAGATTACAACAAAAATATGGCGTGTGCAAGCAACAGACATGAAAATAAATACTGGATCAATATGTTTTTCATGCCAGCATTTAAGAAAATAATCAAGAGCAGGAGAGAAATATATAATACAACTAGTATTAGTCAAGAGGAGATACATTTCTCTTCCTTATGCTGATAGTCCACCAGTACAGCTGTGCTCATTATGTTCAATATACGTCTTTCAACCTCCTCATGGAGGTTATCACGATGGTTCTTTGTTTTTAAAAACACAAATTCTGTCTCAAAAACTCCTATCTTCACTTTTGAGAAAAAATAAAATAAAAAAAAGAATCCTGTATTAAAAACTCCTGTCTTCACTTATGGGAAAAAAAAAAGAGAACAAAAAAAAATTACTAATAATAATAAATCCTGTCTTAAAAGATCCTGCTTCACATTTAAGATAGAAAGAAAAAAAAAGGTTTAAAAGGTCTTCCCACACGAGGGTCTGAGGCTGTGTTGTATTGGTCCCCCTTACTATTTTTGTTTTGTATGCACAGGTCTCTATCATCCCTATCTCCTACTCTACTTTTCCCTACATTATCTACGCAGGAATGAGCCCTTTGGCCTTTATTTGCTTGATCCATCCATGTTTTACTGGAAAATTGTTACAAAACTGTATTTGACAGATTTGTAAACATGTGCTATAATCGTAATATATAGGCTTGAACTAGTATGAAATAAACCAGACAAAATGATCAGATCTCTTTGTCGAAGATAAAACTAACAAAAGTCATCTGGAAATGTAAAATCACCAGTGATTGTAATTAATTGGTAAGTCTTAGGAAACTGAAGACATAACAAGCATAAACAGTACATGCCAGTTTGCCCAAAGATTGAGTACATTATGCATAATACAGGTACGAGTAGTACATCATACTATGATGCCGGGCAAAAATCAACTACTCTTACTTACTCTAGTGTGATAGTTTGATTATAAAGTTGTGGCAATGTATGGGTATAGTGACCAGGTGATCAAGAGATGAATGCTACAGCGAAGGAGAAAGGAGTGTATTGCATACAAGTAGAAGGATGTGTTGATTCTGGGGAGTGATGCCAAAACTTCAAAATACGGTGTATAATTTCACAGATCCAGTAACCCTGCGATCATCAAGGCTCCACAGAAGACACTTGTTTGACAACTCCCTTCATCTCTGTCTCTGTCAGTCTCTGATCTGGGTTTGTGTTGTGGCAAAGTTGGCTCTTGTCCACTCTTTGACAGTGTCCACCCATTTATCCTACCATGCTAGACACAATATGGCCATAGTCATGCTGATGTTCCATTAAATCCCAATACACGTAACACAATTGTCATCCTCTTCTTTTCTTTTCTTTTACTGTGCCCTCGAGTTCTTTTTTTTTTGCTAGACCATTAGATCTTGAAGCCTGGCTGTGCTACAGAAGTTTTCTCATTCTCACAATGCTAGGAGCCTGTATCGTCCTTTGTGCTTTTCAGTCTATGTGTTCTCCATCGTTTCTGATTTCTACGGAAAAAAAAAATGAATATAGTTTCATATTTTCATGTGAAGTCACACATGGTATTGAGATTCCTTGACAGCAGTCATGTACTATGCAAGACCAAGCATATAAAACGGTAAATTAGTCAGTGAAACTTAAATATGGAAAATAGCTTATAAGTAGGGCCTACTTTCTTTTTTGTCTGTTTATCTCTTAATTGTCATAATTATTTCAATGTAAGATGAAAATGAAACAGCAACATGGAAATTTTTTAAATATGCATTCTCTCTTTTTTTTTTTTTTGCAATATTTCATATGACATTTCTTCCATTTCACTATGCTAATGTAACTTTAACAACTTATAATTTCTGTTGGGTTACTAATACTAGGACGTCACTTTTTTTTTTTTTTTCACCGCATTGAAGATAAAGATCTTCTTTTCACACATCAAACATCTTGAAAATCCCCCCGGTGATATAAGGTGAGGAAAACTAATTACATAATTCATATTCATGAAATGTAACCCAATATTCACACTTTTGCAAAACAGGTCTCACATGTCACATCATATTAAAAAAAATATCCTAACGTTAATGAACGCAATAAATCCTGCCTTGACAAGGTAATTGTGGGGTATCAGGTGATCTTGGGTAGGCCATTACAGGACAAAAGAAAAGCTAAAGAGGTGAAACTTGCCTTGATTTCATTGTTGCCACGATTCACAGACTAAAAACACCAATTATCAAGGATGGGGTCCCTCAGTTATTACAAATAAACATCATAATGGTAGTATCACATACACATAAACAAGTCATACACAAAATTGGTAGTAGGATACTTTCCATGACAAAGTGCACTCTGAGTGATGACTTTTCCTGAACATGGCTGCTAGTAAGTGTAGAGATGTGTATTTAGAGTGCTGCTAGCCATTATTATTTCAGATCTTTTAGTAGTTTTGTTTGTTTTCTCTGTTTTTACATGTTCCTTTTATTTATTTATTTTTTACAAATTTCATTCATTAATTACACGGAGATTGATCTAAAGAGGTCTTGCACTATTTGATATGGATTGTAGAGCACCTAGAGCTTGTACATTGTACTTTGTACATGGATAAGCACCAGAGCCGGACTGGCTGCTCGGGAGTTCGGGAGTTTCCTGATGGGCGGGTGCGTCAGTGGTTGAAACCATATATATAAAAACTGTCTTTATGATTTGTGTGCATGGATAAGGACTTGACAACCACAGGCCCACTCACAGGGTTTTGTGACTGTCACAGAAACCTGTACATAAATAATGTAAAGTGAGAATATTATCATAGAACGTGAAAAGAAAGATATGAATTTATCAAAGAATAGTAGAAATGCCTTTAAAATAATCATTTTCTATAATTACTCATTTCTCCCATCCCATATTAACTACTTTTGTACATTTACAACAGTGGCTCCACCTAAGAACCCAGTCAGCCTAAGAGCCCATCTCTGTCGCAAAACAAAATTTTTTTTTATATATATAATTTACCCCTCTAAGAACCTGCCCCCAGATATAAAAATCTGCTTAAGAGCCCGATGTCAGGCCAAGACATGTGAGTACTTATGGTGTTATTTCACATCATAATGTCCACTAGTGCTAGATGTGCAATAAAACAGGGACGAGAGTGGGGGAACAGGTAGACAAAGGAGTGGAAGTGATGGTTGATGTATGACTGCATAATCAGGCCACTTTGCAGACCAGCCCTTAAGCATTTCTTTGTTTGGCAACACGTGGGACAGCTCTTGTGATTGGCTCTATGGACAAGGAGGTGTAAAGTTTAGCCTCCTGACAGATCAGTTGTTTTGCTTCTTTGGTGAGACTGTAAACACCTGAGTCACTTGTGGCATGTGCGATTATCAGTAGGATTGCACAGCAATATCAACAATAATACCCACTCAATGAAATCCCACTCAATGTTTAAATGCTGAGCATTATTGATTATTGGTGTAATTATGTGTATATGCTAAGAAAGGTCAGATACAAAGGGAAAAAAGGTTCTTCTTATTCGCATAGACAATAACGGTAATGCTCAACAAATCGTAGTTGGCTGATATTTGACCATCACAATCAAGTTATAGATTTATGTGTTATTTGTTTTTCTTGAATTGTTTTGCTAGTTGCCGGTCTGACAGTTCTAAATCTATTATATTTTTATCAATTAATCACAGTGATGAAGACAATCTGTGGTTAAATGGTTTGCATAACTTTTCAATCCACCTAAGAACCCCTCTGTCTAAGAACCCCATTTTTAAGCGGAGACCACTGTAAATGCAATGTCAAACTATGTTATCATCTAGTTCAGTACATTGAAAAAAAAGCTTGTTTAGTGAAAAAAAAATACTGGGTTTTTTTTCTTTTTTTTTTTCACTATATTTTGTTTTTATTTCCAGATGCTACAATTTCACTGATTATATAAGTTAAAAGGGATGAAATTAGACATTGTTGAAGGTTGATGCATGAAAGATCACTTCAGATTTCTGTTTGGCCTGCATATTTATGAACAATTGTCATATGATTCCACAAGATGTTCTCTAGCTCGGGATAACTTTATTGTTATTCTTCATTTATTTATCACCAGGTAAGAATACAACTGCCCCTTGTGGAATCTGCTACCCAGACTGATGATCCAGGTCCCTATCTGACCCCATTATGGCCACAGTTAAATGGCACAAGGACAGGAGTGGACACTGCAGCTGCCAACAGCTATAATGACTCCAGCCCACCACAGTTTGTCCAGCTGAATTATCCATTCCGTGGTGATTCAACAGAAATGAGGAATCCAGATTCACGGACAGGTTCTGAAATTTGGAACCATGTTGGCCCTACTGAAAATAAGCCAAACACGTCAAGAAATATTTCTTTGTTCTCAAGTTACGTCATAGCATTAAGACCTTGGTCATTTCCGGCATCCATCACGCCCGTGGCCTTAGGGAGCTGTCTAGCGTACAAATCGCAAGGTGTCTTTGATATTTCTATCTTCTTTACCACCATCTGCACCGCTCTGTGTGTTCACGCTGCTGGGAATCTCGTCAACACATACTTTGATTATGTGCGGGGAATTGACAATAAAAAAAGCGACGACAGAACACTTGTGGATAACATACTGTCGCCAAATGATGTTGTGACACTGGGTGCAGTATTTTACATTGCTGGTTGCTGTGGTTTCATGTTGCTGAACTTCTTGTCCCCTGCCAAAATGGAACATCTAGCCCTGATCTATTTCTGCGGACTGTCCAGCAGTTTCCTGTACACAGGTGGCTTGGGCCTCAAGTACATAGCCATGGGAGATATCTTGATTGTGATGACCTTTGGCCCCTTGACCGTTGTCTTTTCCCATTTGAGCCAGACTGGACAGCTGTCCCTGGTCCCTCTGATCTACGCAGTTCCACTGGCCCTCAACACAGAGGCCATCCTGCATAGTAATAACACACGGGACATGGAGTCGGACAGACAAGCAGGCATGATCACCATGGCTATCATCTTGGGCAAGATGGGCTCCTATTGTCTCTTCTGTTTTCTTCTGTTCGCACCCTACCTGATCTATATCACCATAGGTATCCACTACTCCCACTGGCTCCTGCTTCCCGCTGCCTCCATATTCTTCGTCTTCTCATTGGAGAAAAACTTCCGCAGAGGAAACTTGACAAAAATGCCTCAGCGGTTGTCACAACTTAATCTGGCTATGGGTGTACTGTACATCATTGCCCTCTACTTTTCAGACCCGAATGCCTTACCTTCCATGACACCTTTTGCTTCTTAAACAGTGCTAGTGTCTTTATTTAGGGGAAAAATAAGCTTGTTTTTATTAAGACTGTATTATCATCTATGATAAAATGTCCATTTTATTTGATAGTTTACATGACAAAAGGGGATGAGCTATTGATTTGGACTTCTTTTGAGCACTGAATAATCATTATTACAAATTTATGCTGAATTATAAAAGAGAAATTTTATTTTAATTTTAGTAAGTGTAGTGGTGTGCATGGATAAATGATATTAAGATATTTTACATAGAAGATAGTTAAGAGTACCTTTTTGCAAACTCTAGGTCTATTTAGTACTCAAAAGTATGGAAAAAGAAAATATTTGCATGAATATTGCTTGAAAGACTATCATGTTGGTAAAAAACTTACATTATACAAATACATGTATCTTTTTTTTTTTTTCATTTTCAAAAGAATATATGTCTATAGGAAGATATTTCAGGGGATCACAAAGTTTGACTGATTGTAATTTGAAGTTTGAACTATGGTACTGAGTCTAGAAGAAGAACCATGGTATTTGGTGCTACTGAACAGTTGGTCCAACTAAAATAGGTCCTGATGTTTTTATTTAGTAGAGCTGTCATGACTGGTATTATCTTTTCTGTAGACATTTGCTGCTTGAAGAATAATCATGGCATTCAATGCCATTTCAATTGCATTTGTTATCATTAAAAATTACAAGTGATCACTCAGAAGAAAATATGAGATGCGTCACAATGAAATCAGGCGCTCGTCAAATTTTTAGCATATAGAGTTACAATGTATTTGTATCACTGTGAAAATTAGTCATTTCCCTTTCTGTGTGTGAAAAATTTTTGTTCTATCTAAAGTAGAAGTTGAGATATTGGTAATTAAGTACTATGGGGGAGGCCTGTTGCAGCGGCTGAATTTGATGAGAAAATGGTGGAACATTTTTGTGAATCCTTATTAATCCTTATTAGGCCATGCCACTAAAATACAATTTTGGGACTTTTACTCAATGTATTTTAGCAAATTTAACTCTAAAAAGTGTTTTCAGATTGATATAGAAGGGTTCTGTAAAGAAAAAAAGAATATGTTAAATATTCATTCAGTGTTGAAAAACGTGATTTCTCCAGTCGCTTCAGTTTGACAAACGCCTGAATACATCATGTCACCTCTCATATGTCTCGTGCCCAGAGCAAATGAGTTGGAAGTCACCTCAGGCGATCGTGAGCTTCATCCATTTTTAACCATTTTCTGAGTCAGATACCAAATTTTTCTTTGCTGGTTGGTTCCGTTTTCATTTTGTGGAAAACAAATAAAAAATTTTGGTATCTCAGTCAGAAAATAGTTAAAAACGACCGTAGCTGGAAATCTCCCTGATCGACTTTCAACTCATTTGCCCTGGGTGCAAGACATATATGCTTGTAATGCTGCAGTATATCTTTTATCATATATATGTCGTACATATTGTTTAACATATGCTTTTGATTTGTTTTGTGTCCTGTCCAGTGATTCTCAAGATTTCCAACTTGGCTGTGTGACCTAGTTAGTGGATTGCAGGGCTTATGATGAGTGCCGCTTTTCTGAGTCATGAATTTAAGTGATACATAGAGTTGTTCTGCTTGCTAAAATGTGCGGATAATAATTTTGACATGGTGGACATCGTAAATTGTTGGAACAGTGAACATATCATCACCAATAAAAGATAGTCTCTCACAAAATCTTTTATGATTATTTTCACCATCAGCATGTGATCAGTGGTTTCAGTTTTAATGTCATGGTTTGGTGTGATTACATCCATAGAATTTAGATTTTGTGTTTTATATTGACATCATTTATACTTATTGATTATGTTTTGTTTTGTTTTTTTCACTTCCCCACATTAAGTATTAATGATAAAATTCCTTGTCGAGGAGCATGCAATAAGATCCTCTAAAAATTAAAACTAAAATTCACAAGTAAAATTCGGTTCTTGACCTTGTGTCTTCTTTCATGCCATTATGTCTGTCATTTGAGGGTTGACAAAGTTTCATTTTCAGTATACATGTAAGTCCTCAAGTGCATCACAGAAACAATGAGTGAAAGATTTAGATGCAAATTTGAAATTTGTAAATTGTAAAGCAGCAGAGAACAATTTGTCATTGTTTGTTTTGGTCATATTTTTTTTTTTTTTTTTCAGCTCTGTATTACATTTTTGCAGTTTTATTGCTTTTGCTGCACAAGGGCTGCCAATTATATTCGGATCATAATATTCTCAGGGCTTACTTTCCCCCCTAAGATTACAGTATTGTAGCTGAATCCTTGTTGATCCAATTTTATATGTCTCACGCCCAGGACAAATGAGTTGGAAGTTGTGTCGGGAGATTTGGAGTTACAGCCGGTTTTACTATTTTCTGACTGAGATACCAAACTGTTTTATTTGTTTTCCACAAACAAAAATTCAACCTTTTCTAACCTGGAAGAAAAGTTTAGTATCTGAGTCGGCGGAAAATAGTTCAAAACGGCCATCCCTCACGATCAGCCAGAGTGATCTGTGACTTATTTGCCCTGGGCACAAGATATATAAAATTTTTACTCAGAAGCTCACCCAGAAATAGGAATATTCTAACACTATAATGTAAATTGTGTATGATTATTTCCTTTTATTGTTTTCAGTAGAAGGGTTAGAGATATGAAAACATTAAGAATCAAAGCTGACTTAGAAAATGCTTGTTGTCTTGTTAATATTAAATACATCTAGCAAGATGATAAATTCTAGTCTTTTTGATTTATGATATCAGTTTTATCACACACAATTTTCAGAGCTCTGTTGAACAACATAGTAAGTTGTAGATAGATGGAATTTAAAATTTACATATTCATTTATGTTGCGCATACTTAATGTCTCACTGGACATTTTCTTTTTTTTTTTTTTCAGATTTAGAACAAGTTATACAAACTCACTGTGCATTAGCACTGTTATCGTTTTTAAAACTACAAATTGTTTCGTGATTAGATTTCAAAATCTAGTGTGATTATGTTGTTACCCATAGCAATATAATGAGTAGAAAGCATTGCTGAAAAATGTTTTTTGCTTGCTTTATACTAGACATGACTCTCCAGCATCATATATGAGGGTTTTATGAGAACAACTGGTTCGTAAATAAGACTTAAGAACAAGCCAATCACTCAGCTCTGCCCCCCCCCCCCCCCACCTTTTTTTTCTTTTTATTCCCTTACACTTGAACCACAATTTGCAAAAAATTACATGTGCAAGCTTACCTGGAGACCTGGTACCATGCACTATGTCAAGGACAGGGGGAGGTTTCAGTAAAGACACTGCCCATTACTAGTCATATACATGTATTATTATATGGATCTCTGTCTGACAATTCAGGCAATTCATACAAGCAAAATGGGGCTTTGCGAAGTCTGTAGAAACAGGAATCAGAGACAATGAGTCAGAGGTTGGATCTAGTAATTGTAACATAAAACATATCCTCTCATGTAACTTGTATGATTTCATTCTTTCAAATCTGCATCATATCAAAATCACATACCATGTATGTGATTAAGTTACAAAAAAATTATGACTCTGTGTAATTTGACTACATCATCACGTTTAACACTTTAAAAACTGGTATTTTCCATTTTTTTATCTCACAGGAAGTTTTCAAATTTATTTTATTTGTATCACATGTCCTATGTGTTAACGATTTTACCCTTGCCACAAATAAAATAAATTTGAAAATCTCGTGTGCAGAAGAATATGTCGATTTTTTTTTTTTTTTTTAACTATCTTCTGTGATGGTCTCATGTACATTGACCGTGATTCAAAGTAAATGTTACCGTGGTAAGTGTTATGATTATGTTTTCAGTTCATTAATAGAGTTGAGATTGTCAGACAGACAAGCAGATCAATAGAGATTTTGTCGTGTGGCTGTAGTGTTGATAAATGTAAATGCAGTGTATGCATGCTTTGTTTTTATTCAATAATGTTCCAGTCATATCAGGAGGTTCTTGTGTGCAATGTCCAAATTCAGGGATGTCAAAATTCCTACTTTAGTAGGATTTCCTACTTTTTGGCCGTCAGCAGTTTCTCTGCTGGCCCCAAATATGCTATTGTTTACCATTAGCATACTTCAGTTTTATTTGTTGTTTTCATGTAGACAGATTGACATCCCTGCAAATTTCATTCCAAGGCCATTACAACTAAAATCAATGCAATGAAAGTTTAGAATGGTGGAAGAGATGTGTTTTATCACATGTGCCTCTCAAGATTTCTTCCAAAGCATATGTTGAATGATGTTTTAATACAAATTTTTATGCCTGTTATAGTAAGAGGCTGCTTTTTGTTTTGTCGTTTTGTTTCTTTGTTTGTTTTGTTGTTGTTTTTTTTTTCTTTTTTGTTTGTTTGCTGCGTCAGGCTCAAGTTTGCTTTGCTAAGAATGAATTCAGTTTTAACAGAATATATGTATTTAGAGTGAGGTGGATTTTTCTGTCTGGCAAAATAAATTACATGTATATGTAATCTGAGAACATAGTCTAATGCGTTTACTGGTCAGATTAAATTGATAAGTTTTTCCAGCTCAAGTGGCCAGGATGATATTCTTTCATGGTTTTAAGTTCATGCATCCCTATAACAACACTTCTGTATTGGAAGGGGGAAACTTAATATTATTTATATTGTTGTGTTCTTTGAGATGGATAGATTGGGAAAATGTTCATACACAAGTGAACAAAGTGATATTCTATCACATTTCAAGAGTACTTTTGTATGAATATCAATTTGTTGTAAAAAGGAATAGGATATAATACTGTTAACAAGATAAAAATGGATAGAGTAGAGAAATTTCAAGAGGAAAAGTAGTAGTCTACAGCTTTATATAAGTGGTTTGTACTCAGTAATACAGCTGTATTTAAATTTGAGGAGATATGAATACTATTGTACCGGTAGCTGCTATTGAAAATTTGAAAATGAAGATCTGTTCTCTACCAGTTTGATAAAGCATTCATTGGATAGTAGCTACCTAGGTTACATTTCACAAATGTCAATTCAAATTTCATGAAATCCTGTTATTGTAGTAGAGAAGAAATAAAGAATTGCACTTTATGAACAGCTCATATCTGAAGAGTGTTTTTGTTTTTATTTTTTAAATCTCGGAAAATTGTATAAGATTAACAAGTTTTGAAACCCAGGTGTTTTTTTTTTCATCTCCGAAAATATATTTTAAGATTCTATAAGATTAGCAAGTTCCAAAACCCATCAAGTTTTATTTATTTATTGCCTTATGCTCTCAGGGTATGTTTCTGTCCAAAAAAACATCTCTTTCTTTTCTGCCTTCTTCCTTCATAAGTATTTGGCTGATTTTTTCCCATTTGAACTTCTAAATAGATTCTTTTTTTTTTTTTTTCATGATTAATATGTTCCAGATTCTTTTGTTAAGCAGCAGTAGAGGAGTTTTGAGTGATAACGTACTACAGAAAACTTTTCTGCAGTACATGTATTTATTACTTTTTCTGTCAAGATGGATTCTGGTTTCGGAACCCAGCAATGCAACTGATTCACTGTAGCATCACCAAACTCAAATACACAGCATATGGGCTGTGATGGAATTTACAAAGAACGAGAATGAGAAATACATGTGCAGGCCACAAATCTCCTAGAAGTAGAAGGATATGTCATCTTTGAATAATCCAATGATATACATGGTTACTCGTGGAATGAAATGATAACATGTCTCAAGATTGATTTGAGAGGAAATGTCATCCTAAGTCCATAATCTAGAAGAATGTAAAGCAATGATATAGAAATAGGATGTTTTCATTGTAATGGTGAATAACTAAGAAGATTCGAAAATTTGGCTAGGAATATCAGTTTGTTCAGTATCAAGTTCTTCATATTTTTTTATTTTTTAAAAAATTTAATTGGGGATGTCAAATTTCCTACTGTAATAGGATTTCCTACTTTTTGGCCATCAGTGTTGGCCTTGGCCCCAAGTCTGGTTTTATTTACCATTAAGGTAGGGCCTACGTCAGTTTTATGTATTGCTAAAGAATTTACCGACCATGACTTTTCCTACTTTGTCATGTTAGGCAGATTGACATCCCTGTGTATTGTATTTGATGAGTTGGTGGTAGACAGTTATTTCAGATTTATATAGAAGTAAGATGTGATCACCATAATCTGGTCGTAAGCAAGCCTTATATACAAGGTATTGTTATGGTTTTCATAAGCTTTTCAACCTCCTGTAGTGGTGGTTATCTCAGCTGTCCACAACCGTGGTCAAAAAATA
>JBCAUA010625366.1:0-15961 GCA_038406235.1 Peronia verruculata
ATAGATAGATAGATAGATAGATAGATAGATAGATAGATAGATAGATAGATAGATAGATAGATAGTCGAAGCATGAAGCATAAAAAAGCAAGTGGAAAGCTTTTCCAGGCTCCAAAACATTTCCACACAGGAATGTTATGCTTAGTTTATTATACTCATCTAACTGAACTTCGCGCTTTCAGCCAATATGGTGGTAGGTAGGGTTCTCGCGATAGGCCTATCTCGCTGTTATCCCAGGGTTGCGCCATTTACTAGTCTGTGGGTTGCGCTAAAATCAGCACTAACCGTGTATCTAGCATAGGTCCCAGGCGTACCCGGTACGTACCCGGTTACCGGGTACGTAGACACACCGTTACGTTTAGATAAAAACCAAATATTTATGGTACATAATGTAGATCTAGATTTATCACGGATCTAGATCTACTAATGCATGAATGCAAAAGCTAATTATGCAGTAGGTTCTTTTCATCTGATAATCTTTTTATTTTTTGTATGTGGAAGTTTCTTTAATAAAGATCCAACCCCTCAATGATGATCAACTGCTGCAAACTTCAAAGACTTCAATCAATAGATCCAGAATCTAGATCTACGTTTCTATAAGGGAAATCACTCTGATGTCATTGGTTGCCACAGAAGATGACACAGAACAGTTCACATACAAGAGCTTGATGTTTTCTGATACGTTGCAAGATGGGATCATTGTTGGACCAAAATTTCTGCATATGCATGACCAGTTGCTCTGAGTGAAACCATGTGTGTTTTCGTACTAACCTTCTCCCATCTTTGGAGCCGTGGTGAAAATCGTAGTCAGATCCTTACTCCGGACTTCAGATAGATCTAGATCTAGATCTAGATTATATCTAGAAACTAGATTTCTAGACCTAGATCTAGATCTAGATCTAGATAACGATCTAGACCAGAAATGTAGATCTAGATCTAAATGAAGATATAAAGGCTGTGTTGATGTCAACATTGATTTGAATTATCCCCCTCCCTTACCCCACCCCATATCACCTCAGAAAAATAACATTTGATCTTTGTTTTGGTCTTTGCATTGTGATTTCAACCATTGGGGTTACAGACTTAAATCCTTGACACTATGAACCAACCACTGGGCTCCAGCATCTTACTTACCCAATAACTAGTATGACTTTAAGCAAGGATTTAAGGAGAGAGTGTGAAGAGGGAGGAGGGAGTGTATTTGTGAATGAAAAAGTTGGAAGGAGGGAGTTGTGGGATGTGGGTAGCATGATGAGTTATAGCCCCCCTAAACAGTTCATCTGTTGCCCAGGGAATCAGATATTTTTATAGAACATAGACACATGGTGGGGGACTCAGTACTATCAGGGATAAATTCTCAAATCTGATTCCATGACTTGATTGGATGTTGAATCCTAGTGATTTTGATACCAAATACCACCTCCTCGAATGAATTGCAATTTGAGTTTGTTTGCAAAAACTGGCAACATCACCAGCAGATATGAGGACACAATAAAATCAAGCACTTGTCAGACTGAGCCAGCGGGAGAAATCATGTGTTTTTCAATAGTGAACGAATTTTTAAGGCATTTTTTTTTTCTTCATTTCTTCACCAAACCCTTCTATATCAATCTAAAAATGCATTTCAGCGTTCAGTTTACTGAAAGAGGTTGAATAAAAGCCCTAAAATTTGATAGCATGGCCTAATAAGGATGAATAAGGATAAACAAAAGTGATCAGCCATTTTCTCGATAAATTCAGCTGCAGCAACAGGTCACTCCCATCGTCTTTATTTGCCAATATCTCAACTTCTACTAAAGATAGAACAATTCTTTTTTCACGCACAGAATGGCAAATAATCTTTACAGTGATACTAATATCTACATATGCTCAAAATTTGACAAGAGCCTGATTTCATCATGTCGTATCTCACATTTCATTATTTTGGAAAGACATACCATGTGTGTCAAACTTTGTTACCAATGGCAGAACTGTATGGAGAGGGGGACAGGGGAAAAAAAATAAATTATCTAGTGCCAATATTCAAGTGATGTAAATAGGGAGTGCACCAGACACCTCAAAGTCGAGTTGAGACTAGTTGAAGACTACCCTAGGCTTGTGTTGAACTACTGATGTAATGATCTATTTTCCACTCCTGTAATGACATCAACCTGAGTATGGTCGACTGTACATATCAGGATAGCTATTAGTTTATTTTTATCTTGTGTCTGTCTATATCTAGATTGTCTTGTGGAAGCTGGAGCAGTTTCATTCCTGTTGATGGTTATGAGGTTACAGAACTAATCTAAAATTCTGCCAGAATTCAACTATCAGAAATATCGATAAGACTAGAACTTTGTTAGCAAAAGAAATCTCTGGGAAGAAATTAAGACTTTTTCTCAAAATGTCGGCTGCAATCAAGAGGGATGTATCCATCAATCTTGGCATCTACAATGATTCACTTGCTGATTTTCCACAAAAACGTCAGTCATTACTCAGGGTAAGTGCAATTGTATAGGAGGTTTTTCTTTGGGGCCCAATTTTAGAACAGAGATCTGTAACATAGTAATAACAATTCACAGATTTATTTCAGAATACTGAGTGGTGTGAAAATCCTCCGTATTTGTTTTTGTATTTTCTTTTGACCTGGGATGTGGTAAATGTAAATGCTGCGTACACATCTTGGACACCATAAAAGTATAAGAAGATGGCCAAAAACTTTAAGTCATCAAAATATTGCTACTAGAAGTTTAAGCCAAGATGCTTTTATTTAATTTTCAATCAATGGTATGGTTCTGGGTTAAAGATCTGTTGTAACAATCACCCCAAAGAAGTTTTCAAACGAACTTTTCTTTTCTTTTCTTGTCACTTTTTCTTCAAAATTTTTTTACAGTTTCTTTGTCAGGAGAGAACAAATTCTTTTTTGGCTGGTGATCTATCCAAACATGAAAAATTTTAATTCAGTCAATTTCGAAACCACTGGGGGGAGATGATTTTAATCATTACCATCAAATTCAGCATGGTCAAATAAGAAAAAAAAAAGTTTTTTTTTTAATTTGAAATCACTCATGATTGCCATGGCAATGGCAGCCATCTTGGATTTTACTACTCAATATTGCATAACTTTACTGTAATAGGCTTCTACACTTTTCAACCAATTTGCTCATATTCTTTAGTTCAATATCTAAAAGTGATCAGAAGGGATTTTTCATAATTGGCTTAGTTTTTTTTTGTTTTCAGAAATTTTTCAAATCAGTATGTAAAAAAAAAAAAAAAATGATTTTGCACAAAATTTGACCCTAAAATCTCAAATTTCTGAAAAATTTTAAATGTTATCAAAAATCCCTTCTCATTATTTCTTTGTCTTGTTTTCTTCTATGTTCATGTCAAATTTCATGGCAATTGCTCCATAAATAAAAAAGAAGATAGCATATTTGTGCTTAATGCATTTTGAGAAAAATGCATTTAAATTTTTTTTGCAAAAAAAAAAAAAAACCAGCCATAAAGAGCTTTTGATCACTCTTTCAACCTAAAAAAAACATGTTTGTTTCACCTACTAGACCTCTTCCCATGATTTCTATGCCTTTTTTTTATTTTTGCCTTCTGCTGTGCCCCTACTCCCATTTTTCCTCCATTTTTGCTGCCCTACCACCATCATCAAAAGGGCTTCTGTGAAGCAATTTTAGGGTCCATAGAGGGCTATAAATGGCTGACATGTCTTCCTTGGTCAAAACGAAGAACGTTTTACCCCTCCTGTGACAGATTATCCACTATTGCCCTCTCTGAAACAGTAGAAACATGGCATATTTCACCCTTATTAGGCCGTGGGAAGTCTCTTTCAGAGGCCCATGTGAATGTTTTCACTGAAATTGGGTGTGGTCAGTGCCTCAGATGGTCAGTCAGTGTTCACCCCTGGCACTTTTTTATATTCAGCCTAGACGGCACTTTTAAACCCAAACCCAAAATCGAATATTGAAATATGCCTTATTAAAACACTCAGGTTTTGTAGCTATTGGTAGTGATTTGAAATGATTAGTCTGAGGAATTAATTGTTGGGGAACAGTAGAGATCAAAATTCAGAATCATGCACCAATATTTCCTTTCTTGGATATAATTTTGTTTTCATTCTAGGTTCAGTATGTGCTGCATAGACAAATCTGTTGATGAAAGTATGCATCTACTTGTTCTGTAAATAACCCCAAATATGAAATTCAAGTGGGATTCAGCACTTAGGGGGCACTTAGATAGCCTAAGAAATTTTAAAAAATATTTCATCTTCGTGAAAACTTTCTCTTTAAGACAGTGATTCGAAATAAAATTTCTATTGAATTTCTGTGGGAAGATCTTTTTGTTTATGATACTTTGTCTTTTGCAGTCATGGCGCCGACTTTCCAGCTTACAACGTATGATCATTGGACTTCTGCTTCTGTGCACAGCTGTGATTGCATTCTTCATTCTCCCAAGTCTGTTGTATGGGGAAGACACAAAGATGTCCTCAGACCAGGTGCAATCTCTTGTTGATGCTAACCATGTCCCAACTCTAGATCAGATCAAGAACGTGAAGATTTTTGATGAGAATCTGGCTAATCTGAAAGAAAAGGCAATGTATATTTAAATGAAATTCTTGACACCCTCTTTCCCAGATTGCCTGCTCTGTTTTAACATTTCATTTCCAAGTTGGAAGTCCTTAGCATTTTGATATATATCCCTTCTGCATTTGCCCACTTTTGCCTGATAGTTCTTAGATTCTCTGTCACATTTTATTCCAGGCCCTGGCATGGACTCTTTTGTGTACAGTGGAACCCCTTAATTACGACCTGGCAAAATGTAGGCAAAATCAGGTCGCATTAGAGGGGGTCGCAATTCAGGATTACATTATAGGTTCTGACATGTTATGTCCCTTGAGCAAACTCCCTAATATGACACAATGGAGCAAAACTCTTCTATCAAAAATTAATATAATCTTTTTAATTACTGTAGGTCCTATTTCAAGTTGTTCCCGTCAATTCTAAAAAGGACAAACAACGAAAAAATGACAACAAAAAGAAATGTCTCAAACAATTTCTGTTTACTATGTAGGTGACATGCGTTATAGTGTAGTTATGGGCAGACCGTCGTCTTCTGTCCAATGACGTACTCATAAAGACATATTCGTAAGCTGAGCAGGTCGTCGGCATCTGCCCATACTTTTGAGTGGAAGATCCCAGAATTAATCTAGATCTAGATCTACATCGTTTAGATCGTGATCGGCAACATGCAGAGATGAACGACACGAGCGATCGTGGACCAAGCGATAATCACTAATCAGATCATTAATGACGGTTTTGGTTTTTATAAGCTTTTCAACCTCCTGTAGTGGTGGTTGTCTGAGCTGTCCACAACCGTGGTAAAAAAATAACATTATTGTGTTTAGTTATTATCAATGACGGGCGCACGTGATTGACCTTTTATCGTGAGGGTGGGACGGGCAGGGTGAAACACATAACACTACATGTCCGGACTAGGCTACATCATGTACTGTTGGCGCACAGAGGCTTTAGCAACAGCGACAGGCAGGACCACTGCCCATAGCAACAGACGGGAGAACACAGTTTTCTTGCTGGACAATGAATGAAACCTATACTGCGGCAGCATACTGAATGACGCCAAAATGCGGGAAAACTAGTTAAATATAAAATATCCGAATGCGAAATTTTTTAGACAGCGCATCCTGTGCACTGGCGAACATATGGCGCGCGACTGTGATATGCATTATCTTCGGCCTACTGCTAGTAGTCAGGAATGTCAAATTTCCTACTTTAGTAGGACTTCCTACTTTTTGGCTGTCATTAATTTCTCAATTAGCCCCAAATCCAGTTTTATTTACCATTAGCGTACTTCAGTTTTACATGTTGCTAAGGAATATATCAGGAACTTTTCCTACTTTTTCATGAGACAGATTGACATCCCTGAGTAGCACTAGATTAGTACTATGAGTGGAGAGAGACCTTCCTCGGGCTGATGCTCGTGCATGATAGACTGCCTAGCGAAGGTAATATGGGGGGATTTTGTTTAAAAACAGTGCAAAACCAGAGGTCGTAAGTCACATTTGAGGGGAAGCCGCTATTTTGGGGTACTTTACATAGAGAAATATATCCGTCACTGAGAAAAAAGTGGCAACAGAGGGGAGGTCGTTCTTGTTGGGCTCGTTATCGAGGGGTTCCACTGTATTGTCTTTGATTTAACATTCTTTCTTCATGTTATGCTGTCACAAAATCACTCTCACTTGGAGTAGGAGATTGCCTTGTTTGTATTTCTGTGCATGATATGTGCATGGTATGGATTTGAAAATGAAATGCTTAATATAATTATAGAAAACCACTTGATTTCTTCTTTGGTTTGAAAAGCATAATGATTACAAAATTACTGAATAATTTAGGGGTCTCTGCAAAATGTTTTAGTGTTTACCATTTCTTGTATGAAAAGCTATGTCTTTAAGGAGCTTTTAGTATTCTGCATTTGTGCAAGTACCGAAAATGTGTATCATTATCCATAATTGTTCTCAGGAGAATTGTTACTTTTACTATGGAAATTCCATGTGAGTCTGTCAAGAAAATACAAACCCCACCACATGTATAATTTAAAGGAAACCTAAAATTTTTAAATCATGACTCAAGCTGTCATACTGTAATTTGTTTCAGTTTCCATTTGTTTTCATATTTATACTTTTCTGTTCATAGTACATTTCTCACATACACTTCTTAAATATGTTACCAATAGAGATGCTCAGTTATATACTAAGCAATAAATCATATACATACACGTATAAATATTGGGAGTGTACTGTACTAAAATTTATCAGCAAGATTGGTGGTAAATTGTGTGCATCAAAATGACAAGCATAGAATGTGCACATGGACTGATCTGGATTGATAACATCTACGCAATATTTCCCAGCATAGTACATCATTCTGTTTTCATTATTTTCATATATAGACATGTGCAAAACAACATTTCTACTCATTTTTGTCTTATCTTTTTTTTTTTTTTTAGATTTAAATTTTATCTATGATTCAGTCCATATTTTGCCAGAAAATCTGATGCTCCTAGGAGTGTTAGTGTGTGGAAAATATTGAGGTATATTATCAGCTTTTTGGCAAAAAATAAACTATTAGTGTAGTTATGTTAGAAATGTTTAGAATTTTTACGCTAATAAAACTGCAAGAATGTTGAGACTAATGAAATGTGCAAGTGTCTGGAAGATGCCCAGATTTTGCTCCACAAATGCAGAGTTATTCGGTTCATTTTTCAAAGCCAAGGTTAGCAGTGAAAATCAGTGATGAGGGTCAAAACTGTCGATTTTGTCTTGTAGCAATATTTTTAATCTTTGACCTCTTGTTGATGGTATGGAATGCATTTTTACGTCAAAAGTTTATTTTAAGGACCTAAAATTGAAGTTAGTGCATAATTGTTTATTTTCTATCAAAATGCTCTAATTTCATAGCCCGACAAACAACTTTGCATCTGCTAGAACATTCAAATTTAGTATCAATACAAAATCTGACCTCTTTCCTCCTAGCCAAGGATAATCTTTAACTCCTTAAACGTAATTTTCCATGCCCAAACACCTGTTCATTTTCATCTGGTTGTGAGAAACTTACACATTCTATTCTCCCTTCATAGTACTATACTTCCATATATGGCCTGATCACGAGTGACCTGTGTGCTCGCATTGGCCAGCAAGCGAAGGTTGATTGTCTCTATTGGCTTGATGTGTGCAACTAATGTTGTCCAAAGGTTGTTTCCACTTGTAAACTATACCATGCTGAATGTTATTCTGTTTAGTGTCTTGATTTTGTTAGTGTTAGAAAAAAAAAAACTAAGAGGCAGGCTATCAGGAAGAGTGCAAGAGCCAGAAGGCAGAGAGAACTGGAAGAACTGGAGAGGGGGTTCTAGCTGCTTTCTTGGTAGATTCTGAAGGGAATAGTCACCATAGATAGACACCATCATGGGAAAAGAGACTGACACTCATTATACTTTGAGAAAATTATGATTTACTCAAAATGTGTTTTCATTCAATAAAACCCAACTTTTGTAAAATCTGCCCATGATTTTATTTGAAACTTACAGAAAGTATGCAGCAATGTGAGATAAAGATTGTTTTCTCAAAATTTGAGAAAGTTTTTCTTCTGCAATTTTTGTCCTCTCAAAAAGTGAAAATTTGCATGTATTACATACTGGAATTTAAAAAAAAAACAATAAATACATTTAACAAAATATCCAAAAAACGATTCAATAAAATCTATTAGAGGAAAGAGTGTTACTGCAAAATTTGGTGGTTTTGTATAGGGAAAAAATCCCAAATGACATATGTTTTCATACATCTCCGTAAACATTTTACATGAAGAACCAGGACACACTTCCAACACATTTATAGTATAAAAAGAGTGTTTAACTAAAAAATGTGGATTTTGGCTTTCACTGGCGACCTTGGCCTTAACTTCATTCCCTGGAAAGACCCTTGTCTTCTTTTATCATTTGCTGTAGCTTCTGTTTCCTGCTAATCATGGCTTGGTTTACCTAGTGATAAACCGTGTATTCTGTGGTGGAAAGTCTGTTATCTGTCACCTTCATTGCATACCTACCTGTGTACTCAGTAATTATGTGCAGTTTAATATACATGATAATGCAATGTGCATGTCCAGCTCTGTGGTTAACTAAAAGTGATTCTGCAAAAAATATAATTGATTGAGATGATCTGAAGCTATCAATTAAAACCTGCTATTGACTAATTGTTTATAAGACTACTTGTTTATATTTATAAATCAAGATATGTTTACATATGTCCTGGTTAAACAAGATAACTTTTGTTCCTTTGCCTATCCTATCAGATTTTTTTTTTTTTTTTACTGAGAACTTGTGTTAGTCTCAGCAGAACTTCATTTTGCCATGAGAGTAAATGTAAGTGGGATAAGTTCTTATTCTGTTATAGTCATCTCTAACATGTACTGTTTCCGACTGTATTAAATTTGCACTTTTTGAGTCCCCATATTATGTGTTCACATGAGACAGGCATGACAATCTCTCCCTATTTTATTTTTGAATTTCCTTTTTCTTTTTTTTTTTTTTTTTTTGTGTGATGTCTGACAGCTTATATAGAAAATTATCATTGTAATTAATCCAAGGAAGAACCTAGGCAGCTGCAGTTACGCCTTTTGTCTTCATGGAAACTTAGCGATACATTAATTTCAGTTCTGGGCAGGATTATGAATATATGATGTTTGCCCAATGAATGAATGTCATTTTGGTCATTTCTGATGAGATAAGAAATATAATTAAATGCTGCCTTTTCTTGTGACTGTCACATTTCAATTTAGTCATCTAAAAATGTAAGCCCTCTAGTTCATGAGTGACTTTAAAAAAAAGCAGTAAGTGAGCAGTGAAAGTATATTTCCACTTTTTTTTTTTTCCAGTTATCAAAGCCATCCGTGCTGTACTGAACCATCAAGACATTTTCTTTTGTTAAAACTGATTTATGCCAACTTGAAAATGTTAGGTTGGTGTCTGTAGTGTAAAGACATAAATAAATGAGTATCTCCTTTTTCTAGATGTGCATTTAAATTCCATTTCTGGCATATTATATTTATTAGCCTTTTTGTCTTCTAGGCTCAACTAGAGCATCAACTTGAAGAGACAAAAATATTGGCAGAATCAGATGTGGACAAGAAGCCAGATCAAATGGTAAGAGGATACTGAAAATCTACAGGCAAGACAAAGACTTAGTAATTGTCATTAAAGTTGGTTTCAACAAATTTTACTTCATTTTTTTTTAAAATGGCTTAACCTCTGATCTACCATCACACCTGATCCACATTAACCACTATTTCATGACTTTTTAGAACTGGGAAAAGAATTCTAGGACAAAGCATGGCATTTTCCCTTATTCAAAGGACACATTGGGACACAGCAGTTCATCTTATTTTTGCAAACTGGAGGTATATCATAGAAGAGTAAAATAACCTGTGGGCATATGCATGCCTAACACCTAAGGTGAAGCAGTTACTCCATGGAATAGGGATCATTCGCTTGTCAGACAAAATTTCAATAACAAAATTTCACCTGGTGGATCATGTTGGAGTAATGTGATATGAATACTTTGTGACAAAAGAAATACTCAATTCCTGCTTCTCATTGCATCATGAAAAAATGTAAGCAGTATTACAGGAGTCTAAGATGATGCCACCATGTAATTAAGTTTGTTAATGGCATCGCAGTCTGCATGAAATCAGTTTTCTTTATCTCTTTAGTGTGTGAAAAATTCTCAGAGGATTTGTGAACATTCCAACCACTCATTCTGCATTTTTACAAATGCTGTATTTTGCATTTAATCTGTGGATTCCATTGCACCTATGACAAATGCGAAGATGTGTCAGTATGTAGGGAACTTTATACAGGTCTCAAATCATTGGTGATTTTTTAGCTTTTATCGTTTAAAACTTGTGTTTACATGTATTAAATTGAGTCTGAGTTTTCCGTTAGTAAGAATTTGTTGAACATGAGAGGCTCTCATTGAATCAAGTTATGGTTGGCAAAGTCAGAGCATGGATTTTGTCTTCTCACAAATTAAGTATTTTGCTGTAAGGAAACTTATTTTTGAGAATCACAAAAAAAAAAAAAAAAATGATGCAAGTTTATTGTCTCCTCTGGGTTGTCACTCTTTATTTGAACCATCCCCTGGCACTGACATACAATAAACATATGTACAAGGTAAATATCAGTTCTGCCCATAAACTTCGCTGTTAATTGTTGGTTGCACACAGAGGTAAATCATCTAACCAGTTGACAAAACAAAAAAAGTATCCAGCATCAGAAGCTTTAGAATTTTACATTAAAAGCTGAATTTGAAGCATTTTTTAAGATTTTTTAAAACTCTTGTTTTTACCTTTCCCATCATATTTCATCTTATATGAGTGAATTGTGAGTTATTAGTGAAATTTTCTTTTCTGTTTTTATCTCCCACTCTTTCTGTTCTTTACAATACAAAATCATTGACAACATCCTACATTTGTAATGAGGAATATGAAGTATTTGAGCCAATTTGCACTAATATGGTAGTTAATCTTGGCACAATTTCAGAAATTTACAGAATCTAAAACCTTTTCCTGATTGACTCCAGTTTTATTTCAGAGCAGCAAGAACTGATGATTCTCACATAAAACTTAAAAAAAAAACAAAAACAAAACAAATAATTGAAGATTGTATGGGCTTGATACGAAATACTGTAATATTTAATGTAATAATCATTTGGATAGCTTTCATTGACAGCAGACAATGTGGTCTGGCATGCATTTTTTAAAAGCTTTGTACATTCATTTATCCTTTTCATTTTATGTATTTTCAGATGCCCCCTTTGGATGAGCATAGTTCAGTTTCAAATTATGACTTTTTCCATGGTAAAGTATTTTTGGATCTTTATTGAAATATTGTACTTTTAGGACAAAAGATGAAATATGTGTTTAGCCAGTGCATAATGAGCTTTCTGTGAGTGAAAGATAATAATTATGATATATGCCTAGCAGTGTTTATATACAAGAATATCATGGTAGATCACATGGCTCTAACGTAGACTAAAGAAAAGAATGTGAAAGATCTTTTATGGTCTTGCAGAAAGATCTTTTATGGTCTTGCACTTGATATAATAAACATAAAATGAATTATAATAACACAATTTAGGATAGTAAAAGAAATGTGATAAATAGTTTAAACATGATGTGATCAGTATCAGCATGTTGGATGACCACATATAGTGAAATAAATGTTGGAAATGGTAGACGGTTCAGACATACAGAAATATGAATGTCAGACATATAGGCCAAGCATCCTTTGACATAGTATTCTTTACACATGAACAGGTCGAGTTCAAACAGAACGCCAAAAGGCTGTTGTTGCTGCCTTCAAGCATGCTTGGACAGCCTATAAATCCTATGCCTGGGGTAAGGATGAGTTGCATCCTATTAGCAAGACTTCATCGGAGTGGTTTGGCACTGGGCTAACACTTGTGGATGCTCTAGACACAATGGTCATAATGGGCTTGAAAGAAGGTTAGTTTTCATCATAGAAAAGTTTAGATGGTATTTCTTCTGCCTTCTTGAATACTTCACTTACATCTTTTATTTCTTATAGGCATAGAAAACAAAAGTATTGTGCAATAAAGGGAATTGAAGCACACTCTGGGGTTAATATAATTATCAGTCTGTTGTAAATGCTGTAGAACTTTCATTTTTGCTTACTGAGCTGTTTGTGCAGATGCCTTCTTCTGAAATTTCTGTGAACTGAATTTTATCATAAAGTCAAATCATTTTATATATATATTTTTGAGAAAAATGGGTTTGAAGAATTTTTCAGCGTAAAATGTAGATAGAAATTTTTTTGTTCGGCTTTCAGCCTTGGAACAGCATTTTTTTCACATACTAGCCCTCTCTCCACAACTTCTGTGTCTCTTGTTGCCGTTTTTTGGCTTTCAGGGTGTAACGTCTCAGATTTTGTTCCCTAACACACACCCCCCCTCCCCCCCCATTGTTATAAGGGCTCCCATGGAGTTAATACCAGGCTCTTGAGGGCTTATATGTGCCCCCATACCTTTCTTGGTCCAAACCAGGAGCGTCTTGACCTTTACTATGAATTATAGTCCACAACTGAGCTCTGAAGCAGGAGAAAGAAAGGAAAATTTCACTAATTATAAGAAGTGGAAATTCATTTTAGAATGCCTACACTGATAATCTGCTTGATCAACAGTTTTTTTTTTTCACCTCATAATGGTCATTCAGTGTCCATCCCTGGCTATATATAGGGTTCATGATATTGCTAGAAGAGGTCATAATTAAGTGTCTTATGCACTGCATGTAGCAGCTAGATGGAGCCAGATCCTGTTTGACAGTTGGCTAGGCCCACCATTGAATGACCATAGGTCAAACATAGTAGAATGGACATATCCACTTTTTATACCATTTTTTGACGCAGGAAAGGTAGGGCTTTTAGAGAAAACAAAAACCCAAAATTGCATTTGTTTTTAGCAAAATCCATATTTCAGGAATCCACCGCCCTCTTTAAAGATGATGACGTGACCTGTTGCTGCATCTGACTTTATTGATAAAATGGCCTTTCACTTTTGTTAATCCTTGTTAGGCCATGCCTGTAAATTTCAATTTTTGGGCTTTTACTCAATCTATTTGAGCAAATTGAACTCTGAAGTGCATTTTTAGATTGATATAGAAGAAAGATTTGGTAAAGAACAAAAATTGCATTAAAAAATCATTCACTGTTGAAAAACACATGCTTTCTCCAGTTGGCTCAGTCTGAAAAGCATCTGATTTCATCGTGTCGGGTCTCATATTCTTTTGCTCTTTTAATGTTTTTTTAAAAATTTATTTAAGACCATTTATTTGTGAAATGCCGACTTCCTTTTAAAATAAAGTATAACAAAATTTTTAGCTTTAAGTGTTGTTTTTCATTTTCTTCCTTTATAGTTCACTTACAAAATTTGATGTGTACCTTACATTTAATCAACAGAATATGAGGAAGCCAGAGACTGGGTGGAGAAAGAATTGTCCTTCAATGTAGATCGTTATGTCAACTTGTTTGAGATCACCATTCGTATTTTGGGATCACTGCTGGCAACTTATCATTTGACAGGAGATGAAATCATGAAAACAAGAGCGGTGAGAGAATTTTGAATACCACAGATCACCAGGCTGGCAACAAGAGAGTTAATATATTGAATGTTTTCTAAAGGTTAACCTCATGTCTGTTTTGGTTTCAGTAAGTAATTGTAGCATACAATCACACAGTGATATAGGCACTGTTGATTTAAAATGTTCTATCCTTGTATGACAGTATTTTTTCGACAAATCATATTCAAGAGGATATGAGTTTGGGCATGGATCTTCTAGTGAGGATGGAAATAGTGTAAATTTGTACAAGCTCAGCCTTAGCGGAACTCTCTGGTTCAACCTGTACCCAAGATTCATGGTCAATGACAGTGATAAGCCTTTGAAGTCAAGAGCTTTTCCAGAGAAATTAAATCTGTGGAGAGATGATTTTTCTTAATACAGTGGTCCCCGCCTAAGAACCCGGTCATCGGGAGACAAAAAAAACGGGCTCTTAGGCGGACGGGTTCTTAGGCGAATTGAAAAGTTATGCAACCTATCTGACCACAGTTTGTCTTCACTACCATGATTAGTTGATCGTTACCTAATAAAGAGTTATCTATGCAAATAAGTAGTATTCTTTTCTAGACGTGTATATTACAGTTAGATGTAGCAATTCCTGATCTTTTTAGCATATAGTTACTTCAATTCTACCAAGCGCTTTAAACGCCGCATTAGTTTTCACGTAACAGTATCCATGTTGAAAACATGATATTGCTATGCCAGTCCGCGGATTATTACACGAGTGACTCAAGTATTTACAGATCGACCGAAGAGCAAAACAGCTGACCAGTCACGAGGCTAAACTTACACCTCCTTATCCACAAAACCAATCACAAGTGCTGTCCCACGTGTTGTCAAGAAATGGTTATGGATTAGTCAACAACATGGCCTGATTATACAGTCATACATCAACCATCACTCTCATTCCTTTGTCTACCTGTTCCCTCCACCTCCGTCCCCATTTTACTGCCCATCTCGCACCGTGCTTTTCTCTCAAGTGGACAGTATGATGTGGAATTATACCACAAGTACTTGGGTATCTGGGTTTGGCACCGGGCTCTTAGACGGATTTTTGTATTTGGGAGTGTCCGGAGCGGGTTGTTAGAGGGGTAGATTATAGAGGAAAAATTCCCTTTCGCAGCAGTGGCGGGTTCTTAGGCGGACCGGGCTCTTAGGCGGAGGGTTCTTAGACGGAGACCACTGTACAGTGGTCTCGGCCTAAGAGTCCATTCACCAGGAGACAAAAAAGCTGGCTTTTGGGCAGATAGGTTCTTGGGTGGATTTCAAGGAATACAACTCATCTGACCATTTTTTTTATTGATGTACCATATGTGATCAGTGAATGACCTCTGTGCTGACTAGGCCATATTTCTTGTGTATATGCGATGCATATAATTGTGAGCATGTGTTTTTTTCTTTGTTTTTTTTAATGGAGCAAGTGGGAACCAGCGGCTTAAGGGTATGCATCCTTGACTAATTTCATGTATGTGTTTGTGTGTGTGTGTGTGTGGTGGGGGAGGGGTGGGGGGAGTGACTATCTTTTGTGGGTTACTGTTTTGGGAGGAAAGGTCAACGGCATTTTGTTTCTTGTTGTGGTGAAGTGATCTGTGTATTCCTTCTTCGATTGCACTGACTTAGGGCTGGAGGCTTGTCTTTCCATTTAATTGCATGTAGGTGGGATTCTTGTTCAGTGACCACAACAGTTCCTGGCTTGTGGATTCGTTCTCCATCTGTGTAATTTTCTCATCCTCTTCATCCTCACTGTCCCCTGTCCTCTGTCTCTTCATGGTGGCAACAGTTTCCACCTGAATGACAGTGCCACAAACTTCAAGGTCCTCATCCTATGATACAATTTCTTCAAATTCTCAGGGGGTCAGAATGTCACTGCCACAGCTTTGAAGCTGCCCTTCTCATAGCAGATTTGTTTGCTGCTTGACTGTAGCCTAAGGCATCATTCATCAACTAGATTGGATCCAGTAGGCTTATTTTCTTTGTAGCTGCGGTGGTTTTATCTGATTCATCTGCATTCAGCTTGCCAATGAGTCTGGTGTTGATTTTAGTTCTGTAATGCTCCTTGAAATTTATAATAACACCTATGTCCCTAGGCCGAATAGCAGAATAGCAGATGTGATGTTGGAGGGGTGAAAAACAATTGCAATGTTGGTACACTTTAAAGGGGTAGTGCAACGTCAGAGACAACCTATGCTATTTGTTGTATAATAATAAACTTCTAGCAGCCAAAACCATGTTACCGGTGTTATTCTTGCGAAAAATCGCCGTTAATGTGTTTGTTTT